>CM038215.1:211048829-211186454 GCA_021442155.1 Cymbidium sinense | reverse complement strand
TTTCGGGTAATAATCACAATTAAATAGTGATAGAGAGGAAAATCGGGGTTTCTGTAGTAGAGGCTACTGAGGAGATAGGTATTTATGTCGATTTATATGTTGAGTTATGTTAAAGTGTATTTTTCACGAATCGTATTAGAAACGTATGTATGGAATGATTTTTAGATCATTGTGGATTGTAGTGGCTCTTTTATGATTGTATAGTTGGAGGCTTTAAATTTATATTGGAATTGTTATAGAAATGTTTTCTTTTATCAGATCATTGCGCGGTATTCCGAGTGTATCGAGGTATAGATTTTAGATTTAGGGATATAAATGATCGTCGTAGGAAGATGATAAAATTTAGGAAGAGAATTACATATGATTATATTGATTGATGTGTAGCGGTTATAATAAATTTGTGCTCGGCATATGGAATCAATTCAAGATGATATGAGTGAAAATAGAGAGCCACTGAACCATGAGCACAATTTGGTGCAACCAAGATGCATTTACTCGAATGATGGAAGCAATGACTCAAATGATAAGGAATCAACTGAAGTGGTGGGGTTTGATAAGAATAAACTATTTGAGATATGAGAACCTCTTTTCTCGAGCGGAGGACTAGAATCGAAAGCGGTTGATCTGGATAGAAAATCTTAGAAAGCATGTCATGCCCTCAGAAAGAAGAGTTGCTTTGGCTTCTTTTTTGCTTTTGAGGGCGAAGAGATGGTGGCGAGAGGGTTCTGAGAGAAATTTGAAGGAGAGGTCTTGCGATCTTATTTCATGGGAGGACTTTATGAAGACTTTTAGAGATTGGTTTGTACCTAGGAGACAAATCTGAGATAAATTCATTGATTGATCTGAGGAGATGCTCATAATGCTGATATGAAGGAGTTACAATGCTTTCAAGGTATCTCGATTGATCAAATCTGAAGAAAAGTAGGTTTCATCTGGGTGAAGGATGTAATCAGAGACGACCTTAATATTGATGATATATCTTTGTCTTGGTGGGCGGGCTAGAAGGATAGAATTGGATGTGCAAACTCGAGGAGGAGAGATATTCATAAGAGGAGGAATGATGATAGGCCAAAATTTAGGCAAAATGTTGGCGAAAAATGGAAGAAGCACAAGTCAGGGTACAGTAGTATTAGTGTAGTATTGTGGAATGTAAAGGAGAGTGTCTCTCAGCCTGACTTGCTTTTGGTGCCATATGGCAAAATATTGCCCTCTCTTGAGTCGAGGATCTTGATGGATCTTTAGGACAAATATTCAACCTCAGGGGTTGGTAAAAGGATGGAGATCAAGCAGTTCCACCTCAAACTTCAGGCAATACCCGAGTTTATGCACTCAGCGACCGAAACGCTGATGTTACGGTATGTCTTTATTTATATTCTTACACTTTTATTATTGTCTTGATATAATTCTTCATATACTATTATAGGTATCATCTTTATTGAAATGCTTCGGTTAGAGTTTTATTTGATCTTTGGAGCATCACATTCATTTATATCGAAGATTGTGTGAGGATTTTGGGATTACAAATTATGAAAATATACATGACTTTATGCTTGATATGAATGGGTGTCGAATGAATCTTTGAAAATGTTTGCGGTGTGAACAACATCTGTCTGTGAAGAAGCTTGAATCTGAGAATTAATATAGTATTTGATATATGAATTGATGTAATTTTAGGAATGGATTGGTAGCTAAATATCATCTTCTTATAGATTGTTACAAAAGATAGTCAAATTCAATATTCTGGAAAGAAGAATTGATTCATGGGGCATAGGGGAGTATTAGTATGATGGTGTCTTGCTTGAAAGTTCAAAAGATCTTGTAAAGGAAAGTTTTCTTGCTCAAGTGCGATGTTCTTAAGAGGTAAAGAAGATGGAGGATATACGTAGTAAAGGAGTATCAGGAAGTCTTTTCGGATGATTTCTGGGTTTACCTCGGTCGAGATAGATTTCTCTGTTGAGTTAATTCAAGGTGCAAAACACATGAGTACCATATAGAATGGTATCGAAGAATTACAAGAGTTGAAGAATCAAGCTGAGAAGGGATTATCGGGCTAGTACATCTCCTTGGGAACTCATTATTTGTAAAGAAGAAAGATGGGAGCTTAAGAATATCATTAGAGAACTTAACTTCAGCGAAGAATAAATATCCCTTACCAAGAATTGATGATCTTTTGAGTAGAAGGAGCAGGTTAGATTGATTTAAGATCGGGTTATCATCGGTTGAGAATTAAAGAAAGATATACCAGCATTGTTGATCTGAGTATAGTATGAGTTTGTGGTGATGCCTTTTGGCTTAACAAATTTGTATTTATGGATCTCATGAATAGAATCTTTAAACCCTTTTTAGATTCATTTGTGATTGTATTCATAGATATTCTAATTTATTAGAGATGAAAGCTTTCATGAAAACCACCATTATTTTGCAAGCTTTGAAAGGAAATGAATTATATGCAAAGTTTTGAGTGTGAATTTTGGTTAAATAGCATATTCTTGGGGCACATGATTAGTAGTGAAGGGATTTGATTGGATCGAAGTCAATTGATAGGCAGAATAGCCTACCAGCATGCGAGAAGTCAAGTTTCTTGAAATTATAGGAGATTTGTTGAAGGGTTTTGATTCTGTATGAGATTAAGCTTCGAAGTCAGTTTGAATGGTGGTCGGTGTGAAAAGAACTTTCAAAATTGAAGAATTATTTAATGAGCGGGGGCAGAAGGATTTCAATTTATAGTGATGCATCATTAAGAGGCTTGGGATGTACTTATGCGAGAATGGAAGAGTGATTGCTTATGCTTCAAGGATTGAAAAATCATGAAAAGCTATCCACCCATGACGGAGCTAGCGGCGGTGGTATTTGCATTAAAATTTGGAGACATTATTTATATGGGTAAGGTGTGAAGTTTTCATTGTAAGCTTGAAATATATCTTTACTCAGAAGGAGCTAAATTTAAGGCAAAGAAGATGGTTGGAACTCATTAAAGATTATGATTTAGATATTGATATCATCCAGGGAAGGCAAATGTAGTTGCTGATGCTTTGAGTAGAAAAACATCAGGTAGTGCTTATTGGTTGATCTCTCATCAGGAGGAGTTGATTAAAGATTTAGAAAAATTGGAAATTTCAATTATCAAATCTAGATGATCATGCTTTATTCTCAGATGGTATAAAATCAAATTTGAAAGACAAAATCAGATCTTTACCAGATGGTGAATATCGAGAAAATTTTAGATTTGGTAAAGGTAGGTCATAGATTTTGAAATCAATGAAGAGGGATTATTGAAATATCATAAATTTGCATTCCAAATATTGGAGAAGAGAAAAGACATATTACATGAAGCACATCATTAATTATCTGATTCATCAAGCGGTAGCAAAATGTATCGAATCTTAAGAAAATATTTTGGTGGCGAATGAAAAAGAAAAGTGTTGAATTTGTCTCTAAATGTCAATCATGTCAGATGATTAAGAATTTGAACATCGAAGCAGTGGACTTTTTCTGACCCTTAGATACGAGTGGAAATGGGGCGATATTCTTATGGATTTTGTGGTTGGCTTACACAGATCAGAAGAGGCGTGATCTTATTTGGGTTATTATTGATAGGTTGACTAAATCGCACTTTATACTATCGATCGATCTTTGTTGAAAAACTAGCGAAAATATGTTGATGAAATCTGAAGTTACATGGTGTGCCAAAATCATAGTGTCCGTCGGGATGGCGATTATCCCAGATTGTGGAGAAAAATTCAAAAGCTTTAGATGAAACTTTCGATCTTGCATTCCATCCTCAATGATGGCGGTCGAAGAACAATTCAAACTTGGAAGATTTGTTGAGACTACGTGTTCTTGATTTGAGGAGGAAATTGGGAAGTTCATTTGCCTTTGATTGAGTTTGCTTATAATAATAGTTTTCAAGCAAGTATTGGTATGGCTCCTTATGAAGCATTGTATGGAAGGAAATCGAAACAGCTTTGTTGGGTGGAGACGGTGAAAGAAGAATCATTGAATGTAGTAGATGTAGTAGATGAAAAGAAGATCAGATTGATCGTGATAGATTAAAAAAATTTGTTCAAGAGAAAAGAAATCTTATGATCTTAAACATCGTGGTAGAATTTGAAGTGGGAGAATTGGTATTTCTTAAAGTCGGTCCATGAAAGGTATAAAAACGATTTGGCAAAGTTGGAAAGTTAAAGCCCGTTATATTGGTCCATATGAAATCTTGGAAAGAATTGGGAAAGTGGCTTATAGGCGGCTTTACCTTCTGAGGAGTGCACAATGTGTTTCATATTTCTCTTACGAAAATATGTTCTTGATGAGGCAATAAGATTATTCGATCTATTGATATTGTAGGATCTCATTTATGGAGGAGGAAGAATTATAGATTATGATATCAAGCATCTGAATAGAAATTCCATTTGTTAGGTGTCTTGTGGAAACATGGATTAGATCGAAGCTACGTGGGAGAAGGAATCAATCGAAAGCCCTGATTATTTAAGTAAAGGTATGTGTATTTATTTATTGTCATTTAAATTTCGAGGGAGAATTTTATAAGAGGAGATTGTAATAACGAAACTTGAATAATAAAATAAAGTTGACAGTTAAGTAAGGAGAACAAGATCGAGTCAGCGGTTTCGACAAATCAGCAAACCACAAAACTCTGAGAGGAAAGCGGGAGAAAGAGAATTGCACTCACTGAACCCTCGAGCGTCGTCATCGAAGGAAGGAAAAGAGGCGATCCCAGGCGTCGTCATCGAAAGAAGGGGAAGCGGAGAGGAGCTACTTGTTGAGGCTATTGGCCGCCTTTGGTCAGAACCATCAGTGTGTCGTGAGGAAGAAAAGTGAAGAAGCCGGTGGGGAAAGCGAGCAGTCGTGTAGAAACAGGAGGAAATAAGAAAGGTAAACAAATTTAGTTATATGTTTAATTAGAAATTGATTTTAATGTTATTAATTTTGATTTAGTCTATTTCAAGTTCAAATTAGGATTTATAAACTTTAATTTAGGGTTTATTGATTTTGAAAATTAATTTAGGAATAAGTAATATGAGTTTAATTACATATATTAATTTAAGATCATTTCAAGAATTAATTTTAAAAAAAAATAAGAAAAGAGGAGTATTAAATTTAGGAGAACTATAGGAAATACATGTTATATTATAAAAGAAATGTATTTATATTATCGTTAATTAGATTAGAATCATTTGATGGGGTATGATAATCAATTAATGTTATATATTAAATAACTTTAACACTTAATATTTTATGTTATAGGAATTTATTAAGGAAGGAATCATTAAAGGAAAGGAGGTTGAGAAGCTAAGTTAAAGTGGGTAATTATGTTCTTATATTTATGGTAAAAATGTCTTTACTTTCCTGTGATGAAATGTATGTTTAGATGATTTTGACTTTTCACTTTGTGATGATTTTCACTTTTACATAAATAGTGAATAGTTTATTCTTGTGTTGGATAATCGAATCTTTAGATCGTATTATACGGTTCATTTTATCAATCTTGATTCTGCTAGTTATGAATTAATGTAGTGATATGATTGTATCTTATATGAATGTATGTTGAATCTTGAGTTCAATAGTGTGAGGGCCTTGATACTGTACATATATGATTCAAAAGGGTAGAGAAATTGGCAAATGGTAAGGTTATGGATACTCCTTTGGATGAGTATAGGCGACTTCGTGGGCCGGGTGATAAAAGTAAAAGTTCATATCTTCTTATTTAAATGTTTATATCTGAAGTTGCATTGTAAAGCTCATCGTGACATATATAGGAGAGAAAATGATCATTAAAAATAATACAAATTATTTTAAAAGGATGAGATTGCATACAAGCTTGTAGAAAAAATTGATAAGCTAAACATTGAATATTATTAAAATACCACAAAATAAAGACAAATTATGGATTGAATGTAAATAAACTAACAATAGTATAAAATGTAATAAGACACTAAATTGCTAAATAATCGTAATTGAGATTATAAAATTAGCATAAAATACTATTTTAGAAATAAAAGTTTAGCACATATTTTAATGAAATTGTGCTCACCAACAAAAGTTTGAATAGTTAAATTTGGATAATTTCAAATCATTACACCTCGAAGATCATGCGAATGTATTATGTGGGTACACTAAAATTTATGTAAGCATTTAAAAAGTATGTCCTTGAGAAGCATGCATTCACAAAAAGAGATGATAATAAATATGCATTTTCATAAACAAGTTCAAAACTCCATGTGTCTTTTTTTAAGAAATTGTGTTTATCAAAATGTAGTGCATATCTAAAGAAAATTTAAATTTTTAATCAATGTTTCAAAAGTGTGCAAGAAGTAAAAAATTAATACATGTGTGTGCATTAAAATTTGCATTAAGTATCTTATATTAACACATCAAAACTAATACAATATCGATATTAAAATATTTGCATGTGGACCCAATATGTTGAATACAAATCACGGTAAGAATGTTGTCGGCAAAAAATGAAATCAACTTGAATTATTCTTACAATAAAAGTGTACAAATATTTTTGATAAATCGAATCAATAATCATTTTAAAGAATGTATATATATTTTAAAATCTAGCCCTGTTGATGCATGTGCACACTTTCAAATAGACTGTTTCATCAATATAACAAGGCAGTAAATCCCTCACATGGCCAATCCGACCTCCTCCTTAAAAGAATAGGAGTTAACAAAACTGAGACTTTTGAACAATAATTCAATCAAGATAAGTTTAAATGCAACTCCTTAAATAATAAGTATAATCATCAATTCTAATTTATTGATCAAATCCTACACAATAAAATCAACAAAGTCATAATGCAACAAATATTTAAATGAAGTTCTACACAAATTGTGAGCGATTTATAAGTAAATGCGAGTTGACAATGTTCAATAAATTCAATGATTCAATAATTTTCACTACGATTATGACCATGTTAAAAGTTACTCTAAATCAAGGGGACTTTTTCAAAACTATAAATCCATGTGTGAATCATTTTATAATTAAATCAAAATATAAATATCAAAAACTTAAGAAAATTTTGAATTTCAAAATGTTCAAAAGAAAGTTACCATCTAAAATTTAAAATAAAAATTCATCCACTTTCTGTAATAATTTGTTAATGGTGATAAGTTTAGGATTAACCAAAACTCACAAAGAGTCAAAGTCATATCAAGTGTATGTTTATAATTATACTCAAATCACTTCAAGCTAATAAGAACATAGCTTATGTCCTCTATCCATGTAATTATGCTGCAGAATGATATCACAAAAAAATAGCAATTACGATCAAAGCCATCTAACCAGATGGCTCACCGTAAAATGACACAATTAAATTATGATTATGTATGTGTTCATGTTTTCTCTTTAATGTGATCACAAGATATATTTAATAGAGCATTAAACTTTTTTTTAGCTAAGGTTGACTTATATTTATTATTTGAAAAAGTATTCAAGGTGTACGTCTCGAAGCACGCTTCAATTGGAGCAAAATGATGAGCGCCTCAAAACTTAAGCCTCATTCTATTCAATAAGGCTTGTGTCTTTTTTAAGTAAGATGTATGCCTAGAGGAACTTTGAGGCAACTTCTCTCTTTATTTTTATTAAAAATAATTATAATTAAATTATTATAATATTAATATATTTTATAAATTATTATACATATTAATATATTTACCGCATCATCTTACACAAGTTAGAGCTCTCAATTTTGACTAGTCTTCCTCTCCCAAATTATGCGAGCCAACATTACCCTTCTAATTTAAGTAGCATGAGCCAAAGCCTCTGGACAATGATACGTCTCCAAGAAGCACGAGCCAAAACAATGCTTTCATCTTCCTTCAAGCTATTAATATATTATTTTATTTTAGATTATATTGAACATATTATTAATTATTATAGGAAGTAAAAAAGATATCTATAACAATTAATTTTGAAGAAAATCAAACATATTTTGAGAATGATAGTTATTACACATAATAATTCTTCTGAAAATAATGAAAGTGCTGATGAGAATGCTGTAGATCTTAATCCTCATGACACATTTAAATTTTAAGTGAGTATTTATATGATCTCATTTTAATTTTATATTTTATGTTAATATTTGATATTATAATTTGTGGTTCGCCTTATGATAATAAACTAGATAAATATGTTGATAATTTATTATATTTATAATTTTATAAATTTATTATTTTTTTATTTTGAGGCTTACACCTTGCCTCACCTCATTATGATAAAATATCTCAATTCTCGATTTTGCCTTCATAAATATTATTTATATTTGCCCCCTTAGATAAACATTCATCTCAAATTTATAAGATCTTCTTGGGTGACGTAACATATGATTGCTGATAAAAATCTTTCGATCAAATTGACATTATCTTCTAATGGATTATTAAGACACCAAATAGAACTATAAGATCTTGAATGGGCTTGTCATCAATTCTCCTATCATTTGTTTTAAGTTAATAATAATGAATTTCTTAAATTTAAAACCTAAAACCTACTGCTACTATACGGTGAGTTTTCAACAACCTAATGACTAACCTTAATTAAAGCTCTCTCTCATCATTGAAATGGGTAGTAAACTATAAGTACTTGTGCTTATAGAAAACTCGAAATCAGATCTAAAGTCCTTGCAAAATATGGACGAAATCTTCGAGTAATGCCTTATCTCAAATATAATCTACTTCTCAAAAATTTAACTAGGAATTACAAGTAAAATTTTCTCTCAACGAGAGGTTGAGTGTAAATTTTCGATGTCAGCATATTTTTGACAACTCCACTAGGGGCAAGTTTCTTTTTTCATCATTGATTAGTTATATACATGTTATAATGACAAGAAATATAATAAAACTAGTTAAAATCTTGAAATAAATGTCATTCATAAATTTCAAAATTTTATCTGAGTACAATCTTGAATTTCCATAATTATTTTATGAAGCTTGCTTACTTTCTTCAAATTTAATATTATGTTGTGTCCTTTCCTCTTAAAAGTGTGGGGTGATACATCAAATGATGGTTACTAATCTCATCTTTCATTATATATAATGGATCTACATAACACTCCCTTCATGGTGAATCTAGGACATGGAGCCAATAATCGCTTAGCCAATGCTGTTATTAACATTGAAAATGTTGGAGCCATTATCTAGTTTGGAGGCTTTGAAATTCCCATGACTATTGCAAGAGTTGCTGTCGTATCTGTCCAAGTGTCACGACCCGGCCCGCGAGCTTGAAATATAAAGGCAGGAATAGACGGTCGAACGGATAAAATAAAACCTTACTAAACATTTCCAATAGAAACAAAACTACACAATATATTTCTCCAAGTCATATATGTAATAATCGAAAAATCAGCACCAAAAAATAAAGGAAAATAAAAAATAGAAGAATCGAAGGGGCTCGGTTTGACACTCAAAAACTAGCGAGAGAGAGGAAACGGAGGGAGAAGAGAAGGTGAAACCTCGATGCGTGTCCTAGTCGAGTGAGGCGGCTTCCCTCCCGCCGACACCGAGCCACCGTAGCCACCATTGAACCCCATCTCGCGTGTGTGTCTTCCGTGTGCTGGCGATCGAGCGAGGAGAAGAAGAAGAAGAGAGATTGGCATGCGAACGGGAGCACATGCGTGAGGAATCAGGACGCGGGTGACGGGCACGGGTTAGGGCAAACCGAGGATAGAAAGGTAAGTTAAATAAATAATATATATAATTATTTATTTATATTAGAAATCTGATTTTTGTTGTTATTATTTTAATCATGATTAAAGATGTTAGAAGTTCGACAACGAATTTAATTGATAATATGTTATTTTAATTATTCTATAAATTTATAATGACATCTATATCTTTAATATAATTAAAATTATCTTATTTTATTATAAGAAGAAAAGAGAGGTATTTTCTTTTGGTTTTATAAATTGAGGAAATGCATTTATATTATATAAGTTTCAATTTCAAATAAATTGAAAACCCTAAGTCCATTTTACTATACAAACTTTTACATAATTATATTTTATTTCACAATATATATTTTAATTATATTAAAAGTTATGTAAATAAATCATAAGCATGTTGAAATTTTATAAGAACAATTCAATTGAAAAATAATAAATGAAAATATTAGATTTATGAGAACCTATAAATGAAATGCTAGAATTGAAGCTCATGATTAAGATGGATGTACTAAAAATATGATTAATTATATTAATAGATGGAGAACATAATTCTACCTTTGTTTGAGTAAAATACAAATCAAACTTAATTATTTAAACTTTAAATGCTACATGTAAAATATAACTTAAATATTAACTTGATATTTAGCTTAATAAATGTACATAAATATAATATTTATTATAGTTTATAATAATACAAAAATAGTCTTTCTTATAACTTAAATATTAACTTGATATTTAGCTTAATAAATTGTACATAAAAATAACATTTATTATAATTTATAATAATACAAAATTAATCTTTCTTATGAATCAAATAAAAGAATATTTAATCCATTTAAATAATTAATTCAAGAAAGTAAGAAGAAAATATATAGAACTTCTTACAAATGATTATGTTACATGCATATTAGTAGAACAATAATCTAAATTTAGTAATGAATAAAGTGAAATTGATAATTGATAAAGAATTTAATAAATTAAAGTATTTTAGATAAATATCAATCATTTAAATAAGAATGAGAAATTATGTGAAAAATTTAATGTCTTTAATGAACTAGAATTATAAATATTATCATAGAGATAGTTATGTTTAAACGTATCTCTTAGAAAGTTATGAGTATTGATCGAGTTAATGTTTCAATATATATGAATTTGATTAAGGAAAAAGTGTTAAAGAAAAGAGATTGAGAAAGTTATAAATTAAAGTGGGTAATTATGTTCTTTACATTTATAGTAAAATTTATTTATTTTTCTGTTTGTACGTGATTATGACTTTTCATGCTACAATTGTGATTGATTTTCATTTCTTCGTATTGAATATACTAATATTCATTGTCATTTTACTTAAAATTGATTCTTGTTATGAATTAATATGCGTAGTTGTATAAATTATATCTTTATGAATGTATGTTTAAAAGTGAAGTTCACCCTCCCGTGAAAAGTATCAATTGTGAATGGTAATAGTCTTATCATTTGGATGAGTTTTGGTAAATATTTTCTTTTGGTAAAGGTTTAGACGATGACTTCTAAAATGGTTGATAAATGTAAAAATTAAAGTTCATAAGAAATATTCATTTGTACATACCTCCTATATGTTTGATTGTTTAAGAAATTTTTTTATGCATATTATATCAAAACTTGTCATTATACATTTTTCTTGTTTTCTTATAGGTAAAAGTATATAATTCTGAATTTTATTGATTTTTGTTTATATTTTTTTCAAATAACCTTCCTATAGATGGGGATAGAAGGGAGGTTGTGTTTATCATTTGTAGGGGAGGTTTTGAGATAGGTATTATGTTAGTTTATGTTTTAAATTGTATTTCATATGACTTCTGTTAGTATATATGTTATATATGTGGACAAATTATTAATTGTATTGTGGATTTGTAGTAACTCTTATATGAGTTTGAGAAATATATTGTGAAATTTTATTTAAGATTGAAAATGTTATGTAAAATTTTCTTTTATCGTCTTGGTTCTCGGGCGTAAATATATATAAAATTCTAAATCCAAACCACATTTAAACAAATTTGTTCATATATTACATAATGAAGTCAAATAATAAACCAACATAATACATATCTCTTAAAGTTCTCTACGGTGACATAATCCCTCCATCCCCAGTTAAAATTCTTGAAAACTCAAAAATAATTATATTATACTATAAAACAAGAAAGTAAATGCTATAGCTTATAACGCGATATAAAAATTGCTCAAACAATCAACATATACGAGGTATGTAAAAATGAACATTTTTTAGGAATTTTACTTGTAATTTATGACCCCTCTTAGGAGTCACCGTCAAAAACTTTTTTCATAAGAAAATATTTTTAATAACTTATACAAAGGATAAGTAATCATTTCCATATACCATTTTCATTTATCCATTTTGCGATGCGGTGCATTTCCTCGCCTATCATAAAGGGGTGAACCTTTACATCTCATGGCGTAATTTATACAACCATATAACAATCATCATTTAATTAAACGTAAATATGATCGCGTCGGTGTATTCAATATGAAAAAAAATAATCAATTCTGATACATTAAATCAAATCGTTTAAATCACGCGAGAAAAAATAACTTTTATTATAAATATAACATAATTACTTTGGTTTTCTTCTCTTAAATTTCTTTAACACTTATTTCCTTCATAAAGTTCTTATAATTATAAATATTAACGATCAATACTCATAATAATGCGTTATTATGACATAACTATCTCTTTGATAAATTTATAATCTATATTTAATTCATTAGGGACGTAAATTTTTCAATTAATTTCTTCTTATTTGATAATCACTATTAATCTAAAATATCTTAATTTACTTAATTATATCGATCAAATTTACTTTATTCATTATTAAATTAAATTTATAGATCTACTATTATGTCATAATCTTTGTAAGAAGCTATTTATTTATTTTCTTAATTTCCCAATTAATTATTTACATTTATTCATTTTTCTTTTATTCACCTCATAAAATTTATACTTTTACATCCATAAAAAAAAGTAGCTTTTTATATTATTATAAACTATAATATATGATATATTAATTTGCATTTATTAAGTTAAATGTCAAGTCAATATCTAAGATTATATTTTATATGTAAATATTTAATGTTCAAATAATTAAATTTAATTTATACTATAAGGAAAAGTGAAATTATGCTCTCTTTCTATTAATAAAATCAATAGTATTTTTACTACTTCCATCTCATTCATAACCTTAATTTAGATGAGTCTTGCAATTATTTTCTACATAATTTTTGGCATAAATAAAATATAAGCTATGTAGAAATAAAATTATAAAATCATACTTGTAAGTTTGTAAATTTTATTATTCCTCACCGAACATTTATCTTTCGTTTTAATCTCTTATCAATTTATAATAATTATTTCAAACTTTGCTTAGGGTTTCTTATATCACATAGAGATGACTAATTCAAAAGTAAAATTTTAATTTATAATAAATAAATTCTTACCTTATGTTATAAGTTCTCGATTTTTCCCTGATGGCTTCCCAATGTCACGCGCCGCCGGGTGGTCTCTCACTTCTTCCTCCCGTCGATCTCGTTCGCCTTGAGGTCACGAGGGCTCTCTTCCTTCCTCTCTTCATCATCAGAAGGCTCCAACAACTCGATGTCGGTGGCAGTGGCACCGCCCTTCGGCTAGGCGGGCAGATTTCCCTTCTCTTTCTCCCTCTCTCCCTCTCTCGTGTATTTTGGGAGTTCGGTTTCGATAAACGGAAATCGAGCGCCCCCTTCGATTCTTCTATTTGCGGCTAACCATCACGGCGGTTGGATTTTATATTAATTTTTTTTCTATTTTTTTCGATTATTACAATCTCTCCCTCTTATAAAAAATTTCGTCCTCAAAATTTAATGATAACAATAGAAATAAACATACATTTAATTAAACATATGAGGATAAAGTCCTCACATTTTCGATTCCTTCTCCCAAGTAGCTTCTCGTTCTGAACTATATTTTCACAGTACACGGACAAAAAGAATTTCTCTATTCCTGAGATGCTTAACATCATAATCAATAATTCTCTCTAGCTCCTCCATAAATGTGAGATTAGGTTGAATATCAATAGGATCAATAATAATTTTGTTATCGTGATCATATTTTGGTGAGAAATGTATACATTACATTATTTGCGTATTAGAAGATAAAGCGGTTTATAAACTTTCCCAATTTTTCCAAGATTTTATATGGACCAATCTTACCAAATCGTTTATCTTTCGTTGACTTTAAAAATACAAATTCTCCCTTATTCTCCCGATGTTTAGCGTAATAATATTTCCTTTGTCTATCTTGAACAATTTTCAATCTATCATGAATTAATCAGATCTTTTCAAAATGGTATTACGCAACGATTCTTCTTTCTCTTCTAATTGTTTTCCTTCCATACAAGATTTCATAAGGAGTCATACTAATACTTGTTTGAAAACTGTTATTGTAAGCAAACTCAATCAAAGGTAAGTGAATTTCTCAATTTTCTCCAAAATCAAGTGTACAAAGTCTAAGCAAATCTTCAAAATGTTTGAATTGTTCTTTTTGACTGGCCATTAATTTGAGGATGAAATACAATACTGAAAGTAAGCTTAGTACTTAAAGCTTGGATTTTCTACACACCCAGATGTGAATCTGACCGTCGAACACAGATATTATCGTATTAACTTCACAATTTCATCAACATACTTTTCTTTGCTAACTTTTGATAGCGTGATTGATTGATATATATAAAGTCTTGATTTAATCAACCTATCGATAATAACTCAAATAGTATGTAGCCTCTTACGTCCCAGGTAAGCCAACCACAAAAAATCGATAACATCTCATTTTCACCAGTATTGATAAGAGTAAAAGTCCACTTGACGATGTTGACCTTAATCATCCGGCATGATGGACAACTTCAACCATTCTTCTTCATCCACCAAAATATTTTCTTAAGATCTTGATATATTTTCTTCTACTTGGATGAATTGTATAATAGAGTGATGTGTTTTACAGATATCTCTCCTCAATCTCTGCAGAATTCGCATACTTCAATAATCCTCATCATCAATTTCAAAATTTTCTTTCGCATGACTTCTTTATCAAATTTAAATTTTTCTTAAATTCATCATCTTGAGGTAAACATCTCATCACATCCTTCTGAAATTTGATTGTATACCATGATTCAACAATAAAGCGATCAGAAATTTAATAATTGAAATTTTTAATTTTTCTAAATCTTCAATCAACTCTCCATTGAGAGATCAATCAATTAGCAAATGGATGTTTTTCTACTTAAAGCGTATATTTCCTTCCCAGATTATATTGAATATCATCGTAATCATTAATGAATTCCAATCATCTCATTTAATTTTTAGTAAAGATGTATTTTAACTTTGATGATCAGTGAAAACTTCACACCTTACTCCATATAAATAATGGCTCTAAATTTTCAATCCAAAAACTGCTGTTGCTAATTCTAGGTCATGAATTGGATAATCCTTTTTATGATTTTTTCAATTGCTTTGAAGCATAAGCAACCACTCTTTCATTTTACATAAATACACATCCCAAATCTCTTGATGATGAGACACTATAAATTTAAAATCATTGTCCCTGATGGAATAGCATACAGTGCCATTAAGCAATTTTTAATTTTGAAAAGTCTCTTCACACCGACCAACCATTCAAACTTGATCCTCGAAGTTAATCTAGATAGCATTTCGCAATCGAAAATCCTTCAACAAATCTCCGTAATATCCCGCCAATCATATACGATACTTTTGACTTCGACAAGAGTTGTCTGGCCATTCAACTATCGCTAATTTTACTCGATCCACTGAAACACTTTCACTATTAATCATATGCCCCAACAATATAATGTTATTTAACCAAAATTCACACTTTAAAAATTTTATATATAATTCATTTTCTTTCAGAGTTTGCAAAACAATGTGAAGATGATTTGTATGAGCTGCTTCATCTCTAGAATATATAAGAATATCATCTATTAATACAATTACAAATGAATCCAAAAATATGCCCCAACAATATAATGTTATTTAACCAAAATTCACACTTTAAAAATTTTATATATAATTCATTTTCTTTCAGAGTTTGAAAAACAATGTGAAGATGATTTGTATGTTTCATCTCTGAATATATGAATATCATCTATTAATACAATTACAAATGAATCTAAAAATGATTTAAAGATTCTATTCATGAGATCTATAAATACAACTTGAGCTTGGTTAAGCCAAAAGGTATCACCACAAACTCATAATGATCATATCTTGTACTGAATGCAGTCATTGGTATATCTTCATCTTTGATCCTAAGTTGATAGTAACCTAATCTTAAATCAATCTTTGAAAATATTAAAACTCCTTCTAGTTGATCGAAAAGATCATCAATCCTTGACAAGAGATATTTATTCTTCAATGTGAGTTTATTAAGTTATCTATAATCTATGCATAGCCTCAAGCTCCCATCTTTCTTCTTCACAAATAATTCAAGAGCTCCCCAAGAGGATGTGTTAGGTCTAACAAAGCCCTTCTCCACTTGAAACTGATTTTTTAACTCTTGTAATCATCGTCATCCCATATTTCTTTTGTGTTTGCACTCAATTAAATCAATGAAAATCTATCTCTCTAATGAGTAAACCTAAATCATCCGTAAAAAATTTCTGAATACTCACTACAAGATATCTTCTAACATCTTTACCTCTTTAGAACATCGAACTTGAGCAAGAAAACCTTCATAACCTTTTACTATCATCTTTTGAACTTTACATGACACCATAAATAATACTCTTATGCCCCACAAATTTGAATTCTTCTTCTTCAGGAATATTGAATTTGATTATCTCTTTTGCAACAATCCATAATAGTATAATATTTAGATAGTCAATCCATTCATAAAATCACATTAAATTCATATAATGGCAGTGCTATTAAATCTACATTTAAACTTCTTTCATAGATATTCAGGTTCACACTGCAAAAATTTTTAGCATTCATATGAGATATATTGGGCATTGCAACTAGCAATGCTATAGGCATTTCCATAACTTTCAATCCCAAAATTCTCACACATTCCTTAGATATAAATGAATGTGATGCTCCAGTATTAAATAAAATTTTAATTAATTTATTTTGAATAAAGATGATACATATAAATGAGTAAATATATAAGACAAATATATCTAGCATAATATAAAATTTTAACAATTTAATTTAAATAAATACATACCAGAATGACGTCGAGTCTTTGCTTCCCGAATGTCACGTAAACTGAGTATATGGTTCTGCCTGAGTTTAAGATGAAATTGATGTAATTGGTTTAGTCATCATTTTCCTACCAACAGTCCTCTGAGGAGGTTGAACACTAGTCTTCATATCTACTGAAAATTTCTAACTCAAGTTAGGATAAAATTTTGCCATATATCCTGGTTGATGGCACCAATATGAGAGACACTCTCCTTTATGTGCTCTTCTACATTTTGGACAATGTAGTAGTATTGCTACTACTGGCATTAGTATATGACTTAGGCTTCTTCCAGTTTGAATATTTTACCCAAATTTTGGCCTATCTTCAATCTTTCTTTTATGAATATCTCTCTCGAGAAATCCAATTTATCCTTCTACTCTCCACCAACATAATATCATACCTGAGGAATTAAGGGTTGTCGACTACATCCTTCAATCCATAAACCTACATTTTCTCTTTTTGATTTGATATCAACTGTGCATACCTTGAAAATATTGTAATTCAATTCAACTTTTATACAAGTCCCAATGAACTTGTCAGTGAATTCATCTTCTATTTGAGAGAATTACAAATAATCTCAAAGGCATAAAATCCTCTCATGAAATAAGATTGCAAGTCTTGAACTTCTCTTCAATTGTCCTTCCCTTATCTCTTTCATGCAAAAGCGAGCATCTTCTTTTCGGAGGACATGACATCTTTTCCTCTCTATCGACATCAACCAATTTCCGCTTCAACAGGTCCTCCTTTTCCTGAGAAAAGAGGTAGCCTCATATCCTGAAATAATTTCAAGTATTTGCCCATAGAAACCCCGCCACTTCCACTAATTTGAATCTATTGATTTCTTATCATTTGAGTCATTGCTTCCATCATTTGAGTAAATGCATCTATAGCCAGGTTAAGGGGTTGCACTAAATTAGTGCTTTCGGCGGTTTGTCTTCCTATTTTCACTATAATATATTCCTGAATTGATTCCATAAGCGAGAAGCAATTAACTATAAGTTACACATCAATTAATATAATCATATGCAAATCTCTTGTAAAATTTATCATCTTTTTAATGCTCTTTGATTATGATCATAATTATGTACTAAATTCTGCTTACCACTCTTGTCACGACGTTCAGGAGAGCTTGGAATCTAGAAACGAAACGGTGATCGGTGAATAAAAGAAAGCATTACTAAACATTTTGATAGAAACAAATCTGATACATTTCTCAAGTCGTATAAGCATTCTGATCAACCACATTTAATAAATTTGTTCGCATATTAAACATCCATGAAGTCTACAATTCAAATCATAAACCAATATAATACTATTTTTTGAAGTTCTCTACGACGGTAGGCATAATCTTCCATTATTTTTCCATGTTAGAAGGTTCGCGAAAAATATAAACAACTGATTGAATAAAATTGATGGGTGAATTATCTTTTATCTTATAAGTAAAACAATAAAAGCGTAAATAAGAGTATGCATGTGATTTTTTTAAAAAACGTATATAAAAAATTGCTCAAACAATCAAACATATATGAGGTATGTACAAATGAACATTTCTTAGGAACTTTACTTTTAATTTATCACCCGTCTTAGGAGTCATCGTCAAAAACCTTTTCCATAAGAAAACATTTTTCATAACTTATCCAAAGGATAAATAACCATTTTCATATACCATTTTCATTTGTCCTTTTAGATGCGTACATTCACCACCAATCTGTAAGGGTCAAAACTTTTTTCATGCGTTAAATTTATATATGCGTATTAATTAATTAAATCGGTTAATTTTATGAAATGGCGTAAGTATGATATGATCTAAGATTCGGTTATTCATTCAATATGAAGAAAAGAAAAATCAATCACAATTTATAATGGGAAAAAATCATAATACAATCGTTTCATTTATAAGAAAATAAATAAGTTTTTTATCGTAAATGTAAATAATTACCCACTTTAGTTTGAAATTTATATTTAAATTTTCTTCCCTTTAACACTTCTTTCCTTAACTGAAGTTCCTATAACTAGAAATATTAACTTGATCAATACTCATAGCTAAGTGTGTACATTATTGAAATATAACTCTCTCAAATGATAAATTTATAATCCTACTAATTCATTAGGGACATTAAATTTTTCAACTAATTCCTCATTCTTATTTAGATAATCACTATTTATCTAAAATATCTTAATTTACTTAATTTTTTATCAATCATCAGATTTACTTTATTCATTATTAAATTAAATTTATGGGTCTATTATTATGCATGTAACATAACCTTTTGTAAGAAACTCTATTTATTTTTTTCTTAGTTTTCCAATTAATTATTTACATTTATTCATTTTTCATTTATTCACCTAATAAAATTTATACTTTTACCTCCATAAGAAAAGTAGCTTTTTATATTATTATAAACTATAATATATGATATATTAATTTGCATTTATTAAGCTAAATGTCAAGTTAATATTTAATATTATATTTTATATGTAAATATTTAATGTTTAAATAATTGAATTTGATTTATACTATAGGGGAAAGTGAAATTATGCTCTCTTTCTATTAATAAAATCAATAGTATTTTTACTGCCTCCATCTTATTCATAATATTAATTTAAATGAGTCTTGCAATTATTTTTTACGTAATTTTTGGCATAAATAAAATATAAGTTATGCAGAAATATAATTATAAAATCATACTTGTAAATTTGCAAACTGTATTATTCCTCAGAACTTTTTTTCGTTTGATCTCTTATCAATTTAATAATAATTATTTCAAACTTTGCTTAGGGTTTCTTATATTACATAGAGATGACTAATTCAAAAGTAAAATTTTAATTTACAATAAATAAACTCTTACCTTATGTTATAAGTTCTCGATTTTGCCCTAGACTCAACCCGTCGGCTTCCTAAACGCACGCACGGGTCGATCTCTCCCGCCTTCCTCCCGTCGCTCGCTCTCGTTCGCACGCAAGGTCACACAAAGAGGCTCTCCTCCTTCCTCTCTTTCAATCGTCGGCGCACGGGAAGCCTCCGATGACTCGATGTTGGTGGCAGTGGAGCCGCCTCACTCGGATAGAGCACGCACGCACGAGGTTTCCCCTTCTCTTTCGCCCTCTCTCCCTCTCTCCCTCTCTCGTGTATTTTGGAAGTTCGGTTTCGATAAACCAAAATCGAGCGACCCCTTCGATTCTTTTATTTGCGGCTAATCGTCACGGCGATTGGATTTTATATTAATTTTCCTTTTTTTTTCATTTTTTTTTCGGTTATTACACTAGGGTCAAGTTGGGAGGTCCCAAACTGAAGCATCTGAACATTAGGTCTACCTGCTTCCTCACTAGAAGAGTACTATTAGGACTCCTACTTTTGAAAGCATCAAGAAAGAAAATTTTTATATTTGATAGGCTAACACATGTAGAAGCCCTAATCACAAGAGGATTTATTAATAAACAAAAAGTCTTGTCAGTGCCTCTAAATTCTACCACGCTACCCATTGAGCTATTGCACCAGGGAGACATTAAGTTGAAGCTTTCCTCATCAATGAAGTTATCTAAGAGGCAAAAGAGGAAGTGAAATGTTGAACTGAAGGAACAACACTTATTACCTGAAGAGCAAATGACGCAACAATCTTTAGAGCTAGTGGCGATAAAACATACTTATAATGTGTGCAAATTTGGAGTGGATAAAGCAAAATAGCCCTACTGGAGAGAGTTGAAGTAAACATTTTGAGCTCAATCACACCAAAGTCTTGCTCCTTGTAAGACGTTTGAAATATTGTGAGCCGAGTACATAAGGTCTTAAAGGTAGTAACGAAAAGGGGTTTAATGAAGTAAAAATATAAAAAACCTTTATTGTTGAAAAACATAAAAAATCAATATAAAAGAATTTCATTTGTCATTATAACACAAGATAACTCTCACCTATCCTATGAAGGTGAACATTGAAGTGTGACTTTGATCTCATGTTCGAAAATCCACTGTCAAAAAGTCTCAACATAGGAAAGCAGATATAGAGACCAAAATCCTACAAACAAGATTTTATTAAGAGAATCAAAAGTATAACATCTGATCAATACTCTTAGAAATCAGCCACAAATAAGGTTTATTAGGAATAAATGCCAAAATGAAGGCTCCTATCGCTAATATCTATGATGGTTGACATCTTGGAGAATCTTCCAAGAGATTTCATCATCCGCTAGTTTCACCATCTTAAGATGAAATTAATCCCAACCTTCACCATCTCACAAAAGGCACATTTACACCTCATTTTACTCCAAAAATGCATTAGAAGCATAGCTCTGAAATATAAGTGCACGAAAAAGGAGATGAAGATGAAGATACAATGGAGTTCGAGGTTATTTATAAGGTACAACATAGTGGTGAACCATCTAATATGTTAGTATATCAGGCTTGACACCATGGTGTTGCACTCACTACTCTTGAAAATCAATAGCAACAAAAGCAAGGGGAAGAAGAACGAATAAATCCTCTATGAAAGTGAACAAGAACAAAAAGCATAAGAATAAGAAACAGTACTCATTGATACCACTGTTCTTGTGCGAACACAAAAACAAATGCAACTCCCAATGAAAGCTAAAGAAGAAGAGAGCTCATTTAAATACTATGATGAATGAGACAATAGCACAAATGAATGCGGTGATGCAACTAATGTAAAAGAATATCACCGTCAACCTAGTATCCGTTCCATTCTCCAATCATCCTCAACAAATATCTAGTGATGTTCTAGTTAATCCACTAGTTAGTCAAAATTTTAAATATTTGGAAACATAAGATGTCTTTAAAGAAAGAACTAAAGAAAATCAAGTCACACATCAACTTACACCTCAAATTGCACTAAATGTCTCTAAACATATGACAGCTACTCAACTAGAAACTATTATCAATCTAAATATTAAAGATGTTATTACTTCAAAATAGAGAAAAACTTGTAAGGGTTGTCTATATTCAACCGAGTATAATCTTGTGTCATATCCAAAAGGCAAGAGGGGTACAGATGCATTGCCCTTTTACCAGCTCATTAGTAGTTTGACAGGAGTTGTTTTTGAATGATATATAGAGCTTCCTAATGATTAAGTCAAAACATTTATTGAACTTAAAATAATATTCATAATGAAATTTCTTGTGCAACAAAAAAGATAACTATCGCTACCTTGTATTAGAGAATGAGGAAAAGAGATGAATTCTTAACTAAGAATACTAGTGAAATCTAAGTATGAAATGTAAACAAATGGGGGAAACATATAATTCAATTATTAATAGGAAATACAAATGATAAAATGTTACAATTTTATATGTCCTCTATCACAACATTTCATGAGCTACTATATAGAGTAGCAAAATTCAAAAAATTGAATTTGTCAAAATTAGAAAGTCATCGGTATAAATTCAAACGAAGTAAACTTCAGAAACAAGAAGAGGAAAAATGCACACTACTTTCTCTTTTCACATAGGTATAGGAAAGCATGCTTCTTATAACATCGATAAAAGAAAATAACCAATTGGTTGTAATACTCAATCGAAGTTGGTTCTAAATGAGAATGATAAATTAAGAACTAATCCTACTGAGAATAAGTGTTTGAAACAGAAAGATCAAACATTCTCATCCCTCAGGAAAATGATAAATAAAGACTATTCTTACAAAAGGGGGAGTATAGCCAAGTTATTTGTCAAACACTCAAAGTAAGCCTTCAATTGAAGATTAGCATGCATTTAAAGATTGACTGAAAAATAAATACAAAAAATGAAAATCCACACTATCTAATAATGTACTGGTTCATCCCAAAAAAAAGATCATTGAAGGTGATTATGACTTACTTTGTACCATCAACTGATGATAAAATAAAAGAATTATCAATACAAAATGAAGGAAATCACAATTTTAAAGAAAACTTTGAAAATATTGAAGCAACTTGAAGAAGTTCCTGACATTAAATGGAAGTCTCCAATTGAACCTGTACTTGAGTTTAAAAAAATTAAATTTGGGAGCATCTACTTCCAAGGCATCGATTAGAAAACATTCTAATCAAGTCAAATCTTCACAGTCCAACCAACCTCATCAAAGACATATAAGATAAATCAATAAAAGAAGCCAAAGGAGAAAAGAATTGTAATTCAGAAGATTATTAACAATCTTGGCAATTATCATCAACCTACAAGACATCATTTTACACTCTGAAACTTTCTATTAAACTTCAAATAGGCAAAATAGGATTAATGAATAAGAAGAATAACTGCCAGTTGAAGCATGTCGAGTTATTTCAACATTAAATGATTCTCAACAAACTCCTTTAAGAATTCAAAATGAAGGTCAAGGTTCAATACTTTAGTGAGTTCATTAATCCTAATTAGAACCACAACTAGAAAGAAAGAAATCAAAGGTTCTACTTTAATGAGAAGAAAGGATCATGATAAGACAACACCTAGGTATTGTTTAAAGATCTTACAAATAGGTGACAATTTAGAGGAAGATTTATGTTTCCCAGATGAGAGCGTATCTAAACCTACAATGGCGCCACAAATAGAGTCTTAAGTTGTGTAGTGATTTTGAATCTTCAAATCAATCTTCTGAAACATTGGAAGCTTGTTCTAAGGAAATTACTTCATCAAAAGAAACAAAGCTAAATGAAGTGATTCAAGTACAATTGAAAAGTGGTAAGTATTGCCACCTCCGCCAAAGAAAGAATTGTCTAATAAATATAAGGGTAAATATTTTGTAATCAATGAAGATATCATTCGTGAGAATTCTAGAAAGTATTCTTCTAGAAAGAAGGTAGACTATAATGTCTTATCACATTTATAAAAAATTCTAACACAACTCGGTGTGTTATGAGGCATTATTGATATCATAAGATCTTTGAGAGACTTTCCCTTAAAGATTTGCAGAATTATGAGGCATATTTTGTTAAACGGCACATAAGACTAAAGTACTTCAAGCATGTAATACCCAATAATTACATTCTCCAAAGATTTTATGGTTGAAACATCATAACCTAATCGCCCTTTGTATATTACATCAAAAGGTGATTGTATCATAATAAGTTGAATCTTGGTTGACACATGATCTTCAATAAATATTATAAGCTTACAAATAATAAAATGGTTATCTCTAGTGTCACGCCCTGCAACGATATCCTACAACCCATCAATAATGGTATCAAAGCATTTGAATTCTGAAAATTAATTACAGAAGCATGATTGGATCTAAATGTGAAAGAAAATGGAATATGATTTGATTTATACAGAGCAAAGGTGGGTGTAGTAGTTTCTATATGTGAGTGGCGATAAGTGAGTGGCGTAAAACGATCTTAAATTCATACTGTATTATTTATACCCTATGAATGTGTTAATATGAATATATGAAAAATACATGTTATATTATTAATTTTCAGATATGGTTGAAAGGGTGCCTGAAAGAACATATGATCAGTCATCTCAACCAGACAGAGATATTGAAATTCTTAAAACTACTGCACCAACTGGAGGAAGTACACTGAGGGAAGATTTTGAAAATGTATCAGCACCCAATTCTATTGCTATAATGCAAATGCAAATGATGAAAATGATAATACAGATGATAGAAAAAATGCAATCTTTTGTAACACCTGTATCACCTACTATGCCACAAACACCAGTGTAAGTATCAATACTAGTTTCAACTGCAGTTTCGAGCACCAGTGGTAGCACAAGTATCAATGGCTACATTAATAAATAGTTGAAATTATTTCAGAGTTTAAAACCACCATTATTCAATGGAGGCGTGTCGACCCGGCGAGCTTGGAATCAGAGAACGAACGATTGACGGATAAAAGAAAACTACATAACAATTCTAATCTTAAATAAAATCTCCAATCATACAAGATTATAATCCACATGATTTAATAATTTGTCACATATATATACTTAACAAAGTTACGAAATACACTTTAAACATAACTCAACATAATAGATATAATTACCTATCTCCTGAAGTCCCTCTACGGCGATAAACATGACTTTTTCCCTCTATCAGCCATTTAGTTAGGGTGATTACTTAAAAAAAATTTAGCAACTAACAAATGAATATATAATTGATTGGGTCATTATGTTGTTCTATAGTAAACAAGAAGGTAGAAAATATGTACCGATTTTGTTATCACATATACATAAAAAAATTTGCTCAAACAATCGTATGTGAAGTAGGTATCTGAACATTTTGTATGAACTTTACTTTACGTTTATCATCGTCTTGCGTCGTCACTTTTATCAATATTCATCCAAAGGATAAGTAATTAAATTCTCAATTCGCAATTTTCTGCGATTCGTTTTTTTCGTCATTCATTCATGCATTCGTCAATACCATAAAGGGGTGAACTCACTTTCATAAGCATTCATGGCGTCTGATTATCATTTATCATAATTCATAGCCAGCCGCTTAATTTTATAACGTGATGGTGTGGCAAAATGATATAGCGTTCAAGTTATTATCCGTGAAGAAGCGAACTATATCACAATTTAAGAAGCGGAAAAAATCATCACAACTTGTGAAGAAAAAGTCAAAATCATATAACATGCATTTCATCATAAGAAATTAAAGACATTTTATTATAAATGTAAAACGTAATTACCACTTTAAGTTTCTCTTTAATCTCATTTCCTTTAATGCATCTTTCCTTAATTGAAATTCATAATATATATAAAATATTGATTGGATCGATATTAGAAAATGATGTATTTTATTTTATTCGTTTCTTTGTTTATGATCTTCTTATAACTTTTATTAATTTTCATTGGCGTTCATTGACATTCATTACATTTTTAAATCGGTTTAAATTAACTTTTAATTCGTTAATATAATGATATGTCTAATTTGTCGTATAATCTCCCAAATCATATTAATCACATTATTTTTTTTAATATAAAATATTAAGTGTTAAAGTGACTTAATATATTTCGTTTAATGTTTATCATACTTAAAATGATTACAATTTAATTAACGTCTTATAGATAAATTTTATTTTCATTTAATATTTATCATTTAAGATGATTTTAATCTAATTAACGATAATATAACTTGGTATGGGTTTTAGGTTTTATTAAATTTGATTATATTTCGTATGTGAGGATTTAATACTCGATTCTCTTATAAATCTTTCATATTTGATATTTTTATGATTTACATCCATAACCTTTAATATACTTAACTATATATTGTATATTGAAATCTTTATGTACATTTGTATGGTAAAATGGTCATTTGGAATTTTGCTTCGTTTGAAATTAAAACTACATAATATAAATACATTTCCTTTTATAATATAAAATGTATTTCCTTTATAAGTTCTCATAATTTTAATACCTCCCTTTATTATTTTTCCTAAAATGATTCTTGAAATGATCTTAAAATAATATCTTAACTAGAATTTAATTTATATTATATATTCTTGAATTAATTTATTTCTTTGAAATCGATAAACCTAAGTTAGAATTATAAACCCTAAATAAAAAATTTGAGATAATAACATTAACATAAAATTTCAATTAAAATAATATATATCTTATTTACTTACCTCTCCTCTCAATTTTGCCTAAGACCAGTGTCACCCAGTCATGCGCAGTCTCTCCCTCCTCTCGGTTGTTTGCGTATGGTCTTCGGCGGCTCAACGTCGACGGCAGGGAAGCCTCCTCACTCATCTAGGGCACACACCCATCTCTCCTCCTTCCCTGGTCGGGCCCGAAAAGCCCTTTTCCTCCTCTCTATGTCGTGACGCAGTGCTTTGAGGTGAGTCTGGGTTCTCTTTTTTTCCTCTCACGTTCCCTTTCTCTCTCATGGGAGTTCTATTTTGGCAAAAAAAGAAACCGAACACCCCCCTTTTGGATTTTCCCATTCCGCGGCCAATCGTCACGGCAGTTGGACTTTCCATTTTATTATTATTATTATTTCGGTTATTACAGAGCTGATGTCAGAGTAGCTAAAGACTGGATTGTCAAGGACTCGAGATTAAGAAAATTTTGAATGTGATGAAATGTCATTAGACGGAAGAGTATTTTTGGCAATATGTGTTAAAAAAAGTTTTAAATAGCTCGTTTAGCTAGGGTAAATCGTCACTTGGGTAAGATTTGCAATTATAATACAAAAAGAAAGTTTCTTCTTCCCTATATTGTTAATTGTATATCATATTAAATATTAATAATATAAATTCTTCATTTTGTGAATAGTAATTATTACAAGTTATTTAAAATCAAATTATATGCATAGCTTTTGTTCTTATATGCAATGCAAATGAACAGTTGATTAAGAGTTGCTCCTTATTATAATCCCTCATTAAGTAAACTGTTATATTTCATTTCTAGTCGCTATGCATATTTATATTATGTATTGATTGTTAACGAACATTACAAACATTAAAACAGATTTAGTTGTGAAATGTCATATGATAGAAATCAAGTTGGCAATATGTCATGCTATTACATGCACAGGTTTAGGGTAAAAAGGTTCACAAGTGAGAAGACACGATATAAGCGTGGAATCAGAACAAACTGGACGGATAAAGAAAGACTTACATAATAATTTCAATTTTACATAAATCTTTAATCGCAAACTAAAATCCACAAATAATTATACAAATTGTCCATACATAAAAATTCTAACAAAGTTCGGAGAAAACACACTTTAAACATAACTCAACACGACATAATTACTATCTCTCGGAGAAATATACTTGTAAACTTTCTTTTCATCGTAATTTAATTATAAATTACCCAAAAGATTAAGAATGAATGAATATAATTCAGTTGATCAATTATCTTATTACACTATAGTAAGAAGAAAAGAAGCATGCATCTTAGTTTTGTTATCATATACATAAAAGAAATCTTCAAACAATCAAACCTATGGAAGATAAATACATAAACATTTATCAAGAAGATAAAGGTATACATAAACATTTATCATATAAACTTTTACTTTTTTTTACTTTTATCATCCTTCCAAGAAGTCACGTTGAAATACTCATTCGTTCGAAAACAGTATCTATTATCGTTGTCGTTCTTAGTTTAATTTGGCCTTTTGATATTTATTTTATTTTGGTATCGTTTATGCAGTGCATTTAGGTCTAAGGTGAACTCCAGGTTCACATCACATTCATAATACAATTATCTTATGCGTTAATTCATGATTATAAATCGATGACTTTATAAAATGCGAATGATGATCCACAAGTTATTATACGTGAAGAAACAATTTTGTCATGCTTTAAGAAAGCAAGGAAAAATCATCACAATGCTGCGGTCTGAAAAATCATGTAATCATATGAATATGTGTTTTAAATCATAAGAAATTAAGATATTTTACCATAAATGTACGTAATTATCCACTTTAACGGTTTCTCTTGAATCTCCTTTCCTTTAACGCTTCCAATTAAAATTCCTATAGAATCGAATATTAATTTAATCAATACTCTTGACCTCCTACGTATATTTTATAATTTTTCGGCATATTCATTCATTACCTATTTTTAGGTTAAAATTAAATCTTCAATGAACAATAATTATTATTATCATATTTTGTAATTTAATTATTAAATTATGTACATACACAATATATTCCATTCTTCTCTTTTCAGGATTAATTTTCTAATTTAACCTTTCTGAAATTAATAAATCTTAAGTTAAAATTATAAACTTTAAATCAAAGTTTGAGATCATAATATTAACATAAAATTTCAATTAAACATAATTTTATAAATTATATACATTACATCTCGGTTTTGCCCACGCTCGACTTCTTCACTCACGCGCATACGGAGACTCGGCTCTCCTTTCCTCCGTCGGCCTTCTTCTCGATTAGGTCACCATTCGGTGGCAAGGTCTTCTCTCTTCCTGGCAAGCGTTGATCTTTGGGACGGATGTAATAGGTAGCGCTTCTCCTTCTCCTGGTCATCGGCCGTCACGCCGCGGTCTCCTCAGTAGACGCAGTGGAGTCTCCCTTTTCTCCTTTCTCTCTCCCTCTCGCGTGTTTTGGGAAACCACTCCCCTTTCTTTCTTCCAGAGTAATTGCAGCATGGTTGCATTTTCTTTTGTTTGTTTGATTATTAATCTCTCATAAAAATTTCGTCCTCGAAATTAAATGACGATAATAATGAATATACCTTTAATTAAACAATTGAGGATAAAATTCGCATTTTGATTCTCGATCGATCCATGTTTTAGATAACAAATGAAATTTTCACATTCAAATCTTGCGTCATAATTTATAATTCTTTACGCTGTGAGATCGGGTTAAATATCGATAGGATCATGATAATCTTGTTGACTTCATGATATATTTCATGAGAGAAATATAAACAGGTGTCTCCTTTGCGTATGAAGGTAAAAGCCGATATATGCACTTTTCAATTCTTTCATATATGGATATAAGTGGGCTCGACTTTCTAACTTTACCAAATCGTTTTATCCTTTCGTGGGACTAATTTTAAGAAATACAAATTCTCACTTCAAACTCTCTTGGCCATGTTTGGCATCATAAGTATTTCCTCTTTATCTTGAGCAGTTTTAATGTCACGAATCAATCGGATCTTTTCAGAAACGTCTACTACATGCGATGATTCTTCCTGTCTCCAAAGCGGTGTTGCATTTCGTCTGATCGGTAAGGCCATACAATACTTGCTTGAAAATTTATTGTAAACAATCAAAGCCGAATGAATTTCTCAATTTTCCTCAAAATCTAAAGCAAATCTTGAATCTTGGCGTTTGAATTGTTCTCTCGGCCATCATTTGAGGATGGAAAGCGATCTTGAAAGTAAGCTTACAAAAAGCGAATTTTTCCATGATCCCAGATGTAAATGGTAATCCGTCGGATCTTATAGATTTCTATAGATTTTGGCCTTGTAGTATAACTGCGATTTCGTGACATATTTTCTGGCTTTTCAGCGTCAGTTGTTTGATAGATATAAAGTCTGCGATTTTAATCCTTCGATAATAACTTAAATAGTAGCATCGCTTTCTAGGTAAAACCACAAAAAATCCAGCAAATATCGTCATTTCCACTCGGGTATTGGCGAGGTTGTAAAGTCACTACGATGTTACTTTTAACCATCGACATGATTGACGTTTATAAACAAATTCATTACACTTCTTCGCAAAATATTTCTTAAGATCGATACATTTTCTTCTTTCTTTTGGATGAATTGTATAATTTGAATGATGTCTTCGTGTAAGATATCTTTCCGAATCTCCATTTGGAATGCAAATTACCATGATCTTGATAATCCCTCTTCATCGATTTTTAAATCTTACGTATGGCTACTTTACCAAATCTAAAATTTTTAAAAGTCATCATCTTGGTAAAAGCATTATTATCTTTCAAATTTGATTGTATAGCCATTTGATTTATGATAAAGCGTGATCGTTTGTAGATTTAATAATTGAAATTTAATTTTTTAAATCTTTAATCAACTCGTTGAGAGATCATACTAAAAATTTTTTACTTAAAGCGTCGTACATTTGCCCGGATGATATTGAATATCAAATCATAATCTTTAATGAGTTCCATCTCCTTTGCTTAAATTTAGCTCATACGGTAAAGATATATTTGAAGCTTTGATGATGAAAACTTTACACCTACTATAAATAATGCCTCCAAATTTTTAATGCAAATATCACTGCTGCTAGTTCTAGATCATGGGTTGGATAATTCTTTTCATGATTTTTCAATTGCGGCATGTAATCACTCTTCTTATTCTGCGTAAGTACACCCTCTCTTAATGATGCATCCTTTATAAATTTGAAATCATCGTCGATGGAATAGTTATCTTGGCGGTCGTTAAATAATTCTTCAATTTTGAAAAGCTCTTCTTGCTTGATCGACCATTCAAATTTGGCGCTTTACGAGTTAAATGGTGCATGGCAATCTGTGAAAACCCTTCGAATCTCGCGTAATATCTTATCCCAGAAACTTAGACTTACGTGCGATAATTGATTACGGGTCATTCGGTATTCTTTCACTCTCATCTTGAAATTCTATCTAATCATGTATAGAATGATGTTATTTAACCAAAATTCACACTTTGAAAATTTTGCATAATTCATTTCCTTTCGAGCTTGCAAAATAATGTGAAGATGGTTTTCATGGCTCATCTGAATAAATTAGAATATCATCATGAATCTGATCACAAATGAATCTAAAATGGTTTAAAGATTATGAGATCCAAATATCTGTTTGGAGCATTTGTTAAGCCAAAGGCATCACCGACTCATAGTGTCCATGCTTTATCTTGAATGCGATCTTTGGTATATCTTCTTCTTTGATTCTCAGCGATGATAACGATCTTAAATCAATCTTTGAAAATCTCTACAGTTGGTCAAGAGATCATCAATTCTTGGCAGGGATATTTATTCTTCAATGTGAGTTTATTAAGCTCTCATGTCGATCATAGCCTTAAGCTCTCTTTCTTCTTCACAAATAATGTCCCGAGGAGATGTGTTAGGCACGATAAATCCCTTCTCAACAATTCTTGTAGGCGATTCTTCTCTTGTAATTCTTTAGCACATTCTATATGGTACTTTTCTTTATAGTTTTCTTGAATTAAATCGATAGAAATCATCTCTCGTGGAGGTAAATCAGTAAATCATCTAGAAAACGGATACTCTTTTCTTGTACATCATCATCTTCTTTACTCTTTAGTAACATCGTAATTTGAGCAAGAAAACCTTCATAGCCTTTTCTTTATCTTTTGAACTTTTAAGCAACACCATAGTTTACTCTTATCTTTTTGAATTTGAATTCTTCTTTTAGAATATTGATTATCTTTTACTGATCATAGTATAATATTTAGATAAGTCAATTCCAAATCACATCAAATCTCTTCATAAAATTTATCATCTTCACAATGTCTTTGATTATGATCATACTTATGTAAATATTACTTTCTCGATACCACTCTTGTCACGCGACCCGGCAGGAGCTTGGAATACGAGGAGGAAGAACGGTGGACGGATAAAAAAAAACACTAATATTTTTCTTATAAAATCTCCAATCATCAAGCCTAAAATCACAAATAATTATACTGATTAAATGCTTAAAATATTAACAAAGTTCGGGAGAAAATACACTTTAAACAACTTCAATGACGTAATTACGCATCTCGCGAAGTCTCGACGGTAAACATGACTTTCCTTCATCGGTATTTAATTAGTAGGATTACGCGAAAAGATTAAGCATAAAATGAATATAATTGATTGGTCGATTATCTTATTACATTATAGTAAAGAAAAAGAATTAGTATCATCTTGGTTTTGTTGTCACATACGTAAAAAAAAAATCGAATAATCAATATGGTAGGTATCATAAATATTTATCGATAGCGTATGGGGTATCGTAAACATTTATCATATAAACTTTACTTTTTTTTACTTTTATCATCTTTCCAAGAGTCATTGAAATACTCATTCAAAGAACAATTATCTATTATTGTCATTTGTCAATTTATTGGCCTTTTGAATTATTTTGATTCATTGTGCGCATCATTTGTATTGTATATTGTGCGTGACCAAGAGGGTGAATTCAGGTTCAACATCTGCATTCATAGCATACAATTATCTATGCATTAATTCATGATTCGATAAATCGATTGAGCTTTATAAAATGATAACGTAATGATATGATATAGCATTCGGGTTATTATCAACGTGAAAAATAATAAACTACATCAGCGGTTTAAGAAAAGCGGAAAAATCATCAACTTGCGATACGTGAAAAATCATAATCGTATGAACATCGTTTCATCGTAAGAAATTAAGATATTTTCTGTAAATATAAGAACGTAATTACCACTTTAAGCTTTTTTCTCTTGAATCTCCTTTTATTTCCAATTAAAATTCATAGAATCAAATATTAATTTAATCAATACTCTTGAACCTCCTTACATATAGCTTTTATAATTTAACGCGTCAGATCATATTCATTACCATTTTCTAGGTTAAAATTAAATCTTCAATTAATAATAATTATTATTATCATATTTTGTAATTTAATTATTAAATTATGTACATACATATATTCATTCTTCTGGATTAATTTTCCTAATTTAACTTTGTTCTTTGAAATTAATAAATCTTAAGTTAAAACTATAAACTTTAAATCAAAGTTTGAGATCATAATATTAACATAAAATTTCAATTAAACATCATTTTATAAATTATATACTTACATTACCTCTCGATTTTGCCAGAACGCATACTCGACTTCTTCACTCACTTGCGCCGCGGGCTCGGCTCTCCTTTCCTCCGTGTCCTTCTTCCTCGGTCGTCGGTACACATGGTGAAGGTCTTCTCTTCTCCTTCCGGCCACTACGCGTTGATCTGGTAGAATGGGGCGTAAGAAGCGTGGCCGCTTCTCCTTCTTCTCCCTCGATTCGTCGGACGGTCTCCGCCTAGGGCACCTGAGTCTCCCCTTTCTCCTTCTTCTCCTCTCCGTGTTTTGGGAAAAGCCCGACCCCTCAGATTCTTTTCTTTCCTTCTGCGGCGGTTGCATTTTTTTTTTCTTTTTGTTTGTTTCGATTATTACAAAAAAGGTACTCAAATGATATAAAATCGATCAAAAAGGACATTAATATAGCATACGAGCTATACGTTAGCCAATAATCTTGACAACTAAACATAACATGTTCCAAAATTAATATTGTGATATATACATTATATCTACAAAAGTATAAATCCTATTTCTTTAAAAAATGTTATAAAGTAAGTTTAAAAATGTCAGTTGTATAATTAAGTTGATCAAGTGTATACAATTATGTTTTACTTAATTCAGATCGACATGCATATTAATTATGTCATTCAGTATTTGAATTATGTATTAGATTTGTTTATCTTATTAAGTCGTATGACTTATTAGTTAAAAATAATTATTTTATAAGGAGGAGAAAGGATAAGTGGAGAAGTAAGGTTTACCCCCTTTTGAAAGTTTTGTAGGGAAAGCTATATATATATAACTTTTGAAATAAGATTAATAATTTTTAAAGTACAGTTTCATTATTCGATATTTTAGATGCTTTGTAGTTTAATATTAAAAGTTTTAAATTGAATTGTTTTCACTTGTTATGAATATTGGTTGATTTTTATATATAAAAATATTATTGTGTATTGTTTGGGTGAATTTAGATGATTGAATAGATCTCTTCCGCTATTTTGAGATAAGTAAAATTTTCAGAATAGATGTTTGAGAAATATTCAGCCAACTAAATTTACCCTCTATTACATTCCGCTTGTATATCGTTGCAGGGCGTGACATCTAGATGTTCATCAACTTGGGCAAAATAAATCATGATACATAGCTTTAATGAAAAAGGACAAAGAATTTTGGGATTATTCTTCCAACCTTTGAGATTTGAAAAACTTTATATGAAAGCCAAGCTTCATGTGGTCGATGTTAATACGTCATTCAAAGCTCTTTTGGATCGACTCTAGCTCCATGAATATGATATGGTCTCATCAACTTTGCACTAATATTTGAAGTATTTTGAAAAGGGTTAAGAATTCAGAATTCTAGAAGATATATTGGACAAACTATTATAATGGATGAATTAAAAAAGATTAATCTATGACCTAAAGAAGACTCTCAACCAAATTTTATTAGTGCTCTTCTCACTTAAGACAGTCAAAAAATGAAAGAGTTATTTTGTGAATTCAATGACTATTTTGCCTGGACATATATTGACATGTTATTTGTCTCTTAAGGTAACATTTCAAAAACTAGTCATCAATCCTAAAATAATTCCTACTAAGCAAGCACCAAGATGAATGAGACTTGAAGTTAAAGATTAGGTGACCATAGAAACTAAAAAACTCATTGAAGGAAGTTTTCCATCGAGAAGATGAGTATGCTAATTAGATTGTGAACATTATTCCTGTTAAGAAGAAAAATGATCAAATTCATGTTTGATTGACTTTCAAGACCTTAATAAGACATGTCCAAAAGATGACTTTTTGTTCTCCGTATTAGAACTACTAGTGGATAATACTTTCAATTATAATATATTTTCTTTTATGGATAGATCATCGGGATATAATCAAATCAAAAATGACTCCCAAATATAAAAAACACAAATCATCTAGAACATCATTTGGTATATATTATTATACAATTATTTCATTTAGTTTGAAGAATGCCAAAGCTACATATCAATGAGTCCTGACATGCATCTTTGACGAGCTCAATCATCAAAAAAGTAGAATGTTATGTTGATGATCTTGTTGTTAAAAGTATGGATCGTAAAGAACATCTTGATGATTTAAGAATTATATTCAAGAGAATCAAAAAGTTTAATCTCAAGGTGAATCATTTCAAATGTGATTTTAGAATTTCCTCAAGAAATTGTTTGATTATATTAAATGCCACAAAGAGAATGAAACAGAATTTAACAAGATTAAGGCAATTGTTGAAATGACACCATGAGAAAAATCTTTATCAACTTCGTTCCTTACAGAGACATCATGAATTTATTCAACAAGTTATATCAAACTAGTCTAGAAGGTGCTAGCTGTAATAACCGGAAGACATCCGAAAAAAAAAAAAAAAAATTTCATAACTGCCGCGGAAAGGAAAGAAAGGGATCCAAAGGGAGGGGCAGCCGGTTTCGACAAATCGAAACCAAATTCCCAAAACATGCAAGAGAGGGAGAAAGGAAGGGAGAAGGCTCTACCCGTGCCAGTCGTCGGCGTCGCGTCGGGAAGGATAAGGAGATTTGAATTTTCAGTCTTGTCAGTAGAGGAAGGAGGAGAACAACAGCCAAGCGTCTTGTGGGAATAAAGGAGAGTCGAGCCAGCGTTGTGTGCGTGTGAGGAAGCTTCTGAGGATCGAGCGTAGGAGGAAGAACGGGCGTCTTGTATGCGTGAAGAAACAGACTTAGGGCAGGAGAGAAGCTCTTACGTCGAGGAGATAACGGTTGCGATCGATGCTGTCGCGTGGGAGGAAAAGAAGAAGCTCGAATAGGTCCTTAGGGCAAACCAAGAGATACAAGGTAAGTAAATGAGTTATTTAAGTATGTGTTTAATTAAAAATTTGATTTTAATGTTATTAACTTTGATTTTAATGCTATTTCAAGTTTAATTTAGGGTTTATAAATTGACTTAGAATTCTATAGATTTAAGCAAGAAATGTAAATTGGGAATATGTGAGATGAATCACTGAAAATTAAGTGTTAAAGCATCTGAAAAATAATTTCAAATGTAATAAAATCTTAAACATGCTAAAGCTATATGTAAGGAGGTTCAAGAGTATTGATTAAATTAATATTTGATTATAGAATTTCAATTAAGGAAGGAAGCGTTAAAGGAAAGGAAATTGAGAAAGCTACAGTTAAAGTGGGTAATTATGTTCTTACATTTATGGTAAAAATATCTTTAATTTCTTATGATGAAAGCGTTATGTATGATTATGACTTTTTAAGTATGCTGAGTTGTGATGATTTTTCGTTTCTTTCTTAAAATGTGATGTACTACTTGTTTTACATGTTGGATAATAATCAATCTTTAAATCGTATTGGCGTTATCATTTTATAAAGTTCATTTGATTCTTTAATCATGAATTAATGTCGTAGTGGTATAATTGTATGTTATGAATGTGTATGTTGGCGGAGTTCCCCTTAGTTAGTGCGATATCTTGTCGAAAATGATTAGGCGATAAATTGGCAAATAATTCAAAAGGGTTTGATAATTGGCAAATGATGATAATAGAAACTTGTTCTTTGAATGAGTATTTGAAGGACTCTTGGAAGGATGATAAAAGTAAAAAAAGTTTATATGATAAATGTTTATGTATAGCCTTATCTTCTTGATAAATGTTTATGTATATCGACCCCATACTATAAATGTGTCACGGCGGAGAGCGGAATCTGGAGAGCAGAGCGATCGGACGGATAAAGAAAACATTTCATAACTATTCCAATATAAATTTAAAGTATCCAACTATATCTGATTATAAAAATTCTGATCCAATGATTTAAAATTACGTCCATACATAAATGTTATCTGGATTGAAAAATACACTTTAACATAACTTCAGCGTAATTTCTTGTAAATACTATCTCCTGCGTTCTACTACGGTCACTTTCCTTATATCGGTATTTAATTAGTAAGATTACCTAAAAGATTAAGCAATAACAAATGAATATAATTGATTAGATTGATTATCTTATTACAATATAGTAAGCGAAGAAAGAATTAGTATCGTCGTTTTCTGTATCCATATGCGTAAAGAAAATAATCTGTCAAACAATCAATATATGTGAGGTAAGTATCGTAAACATTTAAAGATATGGGGTTATTATACGAAACATTTAGTAGCGTATGAACTTTTACTTTTATCAGCCCGTTATGAGTCGCATCAATCTCATTCGAAAACAGTATCATATTTAATATTCTTATTTGCGATTTCATTGGCCTTTTGAATTATTTCCCAATTTCATTTGGCTTGAATCATATTTGTGCGAGTGCATTCGTCAAGTCTGTGGGTGGCTGAACTTCAAATATACATTCATAGCGTCTGATCATCTATGGACGTTAATTCATGCTTGATGCATCAATGAGCTTTATAAAATGAATCACGTGATATGATCAGCATTCAGTATTATCCGGCCATGAAGAAGCTATTCAATTTATATAAAAGCGGGAAAATCATTCGGTGGCGGTCACGGGGGAAAAAGTCAAAATCATCTAAACATCATTTCATCACGGGAAAGTAAAGCATTTTCTGTAAATGTAAGAACATAATTACCTTTTAACTGCGGTTTATATGAACCTCCTTTCCTTTAATGATTCCTTAATTAATTCTATAACATAAAATATTAAGTGTTAAAGTTACTTAATATATAACATTAATTGATTATCATACTCAAATGATTCTAATTAGCGGTAATATAAATACATTTCCTTTATATGTGCTCCTAAAATCTAATACTCCCCTTTCCTTATTTTTCTTAAATTTATTCTTAAATTTATTCTTGAAATGATCTTAAAATGATTCTTAAACTAAATTTTAATTTATCTTTACCTAATTAATTTAAAGTCCTTGAAATCTATAACCTAAGTTAGAATTATAAACCCTAAGTTAACTTGAAATGACATAAAAAAAATCATAGCTAATAACATAACAATTAACAATTCAATTAAATTAACTATATTAATATATATATATATTTTTTTTATATACCTCTCGGTTGCTCTAGAAGTTGGCCGGCAGAAGACACACTTTCGGCTCTACTCAGTTCACCTTGAGGCTCCCTCCTCTCGGTTGCTTGTGCGTCTTCCCCTCCTCTCGATTGCTTTGCAGACTCCATTCGGTCGGTGGTGAACCCTCACTCGGTTAGAGACGAAACTCTCTTCTTCTTCCTTGGCCGACAACACACGAAGGTATCCTCCTTTCTCTCTTTCGATCGTGAGCACGGAAAGCTATTTCACTCGGTAGAACGCGGGTAGAGTCTTCTCTTCTCACTTTCTCCCTTTCCGTTTCTCTCGTGTTTTGGAAATTCTTTTTTGATTTGTCAAACCGACACCCTGGGTTTCCTTTCTTTCCTTCAGACTAGTCAGCGGTTGCTTTTTTTTATTTTTTTATTTTTTTTTTTTTTCTGTTATTACAAAATGTTTATATTACCTCCCATAGGTTTGATTGTTTTGATATTTATATATCGAATGACATGCATCTTAGTTATTCTTCTTGTTTATTATAGTGTAATAGCATAATTAACGAATTATATTCATTTGTTAGTTCTTAATCTTTTTTAATCCTATCCTAATTAAATGGCGATAGAAGGAAAGTCGTATTTCACCGTAGAGGACTTGGAGATAGGTAATTATGTCGTGTTGAGTTATGTTTAAAGTGTTTTCTCGCGAACTTTGTAGAATATTTAAGTATGAACAAATTGTATAATTATTTGTGATTTGTAGTGGCTCTTTTATGGTTGGAGATTGGAGATTTTATTTATGATTGCATGTTAAGAAATATTTTATTTTATCCGTCCAAATGCATTCCTTGGTATTCCAAGCTCGGGGTGCATTGACTAGTATTTATAAAATTAATGAAGAAGAATGCTCATTTCAATTAGGATAAAGAATGCTAAGAAGCTTTCAACGGCATTAAAAAGTATATGCTAAGCCCACTCATTTTCGCAACACTGATTAAAGGGAGACCTCTCATTCTATATATAATTACTTTAGAAGAGTCCCTTGGCATAGTCTTGACATAACATAATGAAAAAGACAAAAAGAACATTCTTTGCTATATTAATAGAAGATTAATAGAAGTAAAAATATGATATTCTCCAATTGAGAATATTGTTTGACATTTATATTTATTATCCAGAAGCTTTGTCACTATATGTTATCTTAAAAAATATGCTCATCTCAAGAATCAATCCGCTAAATTTCTTTGTAACTAAATCAACATTGACATGTTACTTGACCAGATGAGCAATCTTGCTCCGATAATTTGGCATCATATTATCCTCAAAAAGCAATCTAAGGACAAATTTTAGCATATTTCCTCGTTGCACATCATGTTCCCATAGATTCACTATTCAACGATGATCTTCCTGATGAACAAATTCTACACATTCAAGATAAGGAAAAATTGTAAATTTAGAAATTATATTTTGATGGAGCATCATTAATCAAGCCTGCTTAACTTCCAAACTTTCAGAGGGGTGAGCTAATATTAGTCTCATTATTGTAGCACCCAAAAAAGATATAATGAGATATTCATATGGCTTAACTGAATCTCAAACTAACAATGAGATCAAATATGAAGCATTGATAATAGGACTTAAAATAGTCATTGCATTGAAGATTCAAAATATTCATATTTTTTATGCTTCTAAGATTGTACAAATTAAGTATTAAATATATACAAAATCAACAAATTTGAATTAGCCTTTTATCATAAACAAACATTGTAACTTACACAACAAATATCAAATATCACCTTAACTAGAGTTCTCGAGCTTAAAACAATAAAGCAAATTGTTCGCCAAATTAGCTAAAGAGAACAAATATGAACTTTGAGCCTGTGACGATCGATGATCACACTGGTCGGGTTTTAAAGTCGTTGAATTTGCAATCCCCGCTAGAAGAGGGACCATCAAAAGAGCGCCAACAAAATACAATTCACATTGTTCCTCAATTTCCACCACAAATCTTCACTCAAAACCAACAAGTAGAACGAATAGAAAAAAAATTCAAAATATCAACCAGAAGCTTTCATGATAGAAAAATTGGATGATTGAAGAAAACCTTTCATTGATTATTTTAAATAAGTAGCAACTCAAAAAAAAATCATTAACTGCACAAATTAAGAAGAGAGATTTGCAACATGCTTTCATCAATAATATCTTATTTCATGGGTTCTTTGACCAAATGTGATTACAATATCTAAAAAATTGATAAAGCTAATAAAATGATAGCTGAAGGTCACGAAGAATTATTCGATGTACACCAATCAGATCTTAAAATAATAATAAAAATTAAAGGAATAGTTATTATTGACTATCAATGATAAGGGAATGTATTGACCATGTCAAAAAATATCATGAGTGTCAAATTCATGGTAATATAATACAACAGCCTCCAAATCCTTTACAGTTGACAATAACATCCTAACTTTTCGAATATTGAGATATGGATATAATTGGACCCACCATCTAGAGAACACCACTTCATATTAGCAACGATTGAACTTTTCCAAGTGAGCTGAAGTTATTCCGTTTAGAGAAGTCACTGTCAAGCAAGTAATTAATTTTTTCGCTTACAATATTATCTACATATTTGGCGTGAAACATAATATATCTAAGATAATGACACAATTTTAGAAGTACAAAGATATATAGATTCATTGATTGACACAAAATCGATTGGCAATATTCTTCAATTTATAATACAAGTTCAAATAACTTAGTATAAGCTTTTAACAAAACACTAGTTAAGCGACTTAAGAAGATCCTCACTAAAAATAATTACACTAAAATGATGGAAGTGTTATGGACATATTGCACTACTAAAAAAAAGCCAACTAGAGCTACCTCTTATACACTAGTGTTTGGAATTGAGAAATCTCTACTACTTTAAGTTCAATTTGTCATCCCTTTGAATAGATACCCTTGATAATCTTACTCAAGAACAAAATACTCACCTACAAATGGAAAAGGTCGACATATTTGAAGAAATTAGTCTCCAAGCTCAACACAATTTAGAAATTTATCAAACAAAAAAGTCTAGAGTTTTTGATTGTATGGTGTGTTCTCATACATTCAAAGAAGGAGAATTGGTTCTTATGTTGAGAAGGTCAATTATTCTACACTAAAAAATTGGTGAAATTTTTTAGCCTAACTAGAAAGATCATTTATTGTCGAGAAAATATATCAAGGTGGAGCTTCTAAACTTATCAACTTGAATGGGCAATAATCATAACCAATGCCAGTGATTAATGGTCGATATCTAAAAAAGTATAATACATAATAACTTATAATATGTTGTGCCCATGATTCACTTTTTGTAACATAGGAGGCATTGCTTTTATGCATTTGTGCTTGTATATTTGAACTTTCTTGAAAATCTTTTGTAACATAAGGCTGTATTTTCAAGCCATTATAAATGCTCACTATAAGACAAGAGACATTTTTATATTTTAGGTTGGCATCATACTTTATGCTAAGATCTCTAAATAGATGCATATGATAATCGATGTTGAGTTTCATATGACTACATATATAAGAAAAAAATATTTTTTTTTCAAATAAAACATATAAGTTGATATATTTAAGCTATCATAAAAATTCTCCTATTAAACATAAGGCATTATTATTAAAATTTTGACATTTAAAAGTGGTTGAATTTTTCTCCTACAAGATAGGGGATGCTTTTATATAGATGGGTGGACATTGTGCTTCAAGCCAAGAACCTCAAATAGATGCTTAAATTGATATTATTAAAATGACAATTAGTTGCATGAACAACTAGAACTCTACTTTCAAATGAGATATATGTAATACCCAAAATAAAAAAAAGTAATTCAATTTTAATTTTTTATATAGTTAATAAGATATATATTAAATGCCTTTTTAATTTCTCTATCAATTTACTTGTTAGCAATGTAACAATACCTGAATCCACTTAACTCGACATGCATTTAGCAATGTAACAATACCTGAACCACTAAACTCAACATGTAAGGTTGAGGAAGGTTGATTAGCGGCAAGGATTAGAATTTATATAATCTTTAATTGACCCCATTTCTCCTCTCCGCCTTTTGTCACACGCCCCACTCTTTCCTATGATGCACACGAGACCGCGTCTTCCCTTCCCATGATGCGCATGACGTGCTCGCCATGCTTCCCTTTTAACGCTTAAGGCAAGGATGAAGGGAGGGGTAGCGGCTTCCGGATCAATCTCTTCTCAAGTCAAGAAAGAGTCAAGTGCTGGGAGGAGAGTTGTACAAATTGAGGCTATAGGCTACACCAAGAGATAGATATGGAATTGAAAAGGTATATATAGGTATATATATATATATATATATATATATATATATATATATGTATGTATATTTTAATATTCACTTATTTTCATCAATTGAAATTTTATTTAATATTTCCTTTTAATTGATTTTGAGTTTAATTAGAGGTAATATTAGAAAGGAAAGAAATGATATAATATATATTTATTTACTTATTTATTATTCAAAAGATATTTGATAATTCAAAAATAATCGAATAATTGACTTTATATATATATATATATATATATATATATTAAACTAAAGTGATGATTTTGTTAGCTTAATTTTACCAATTGCTCTTGCTTAACTTTAAAATATTATAGAAATAATAATAATGTCATTATTACAACAATGATTTTAGGGAATAAAAATATTGCCAGATAATAGAAGAAGACTTAAGTTAGGAAGAATTACATGTTCGGTTGTGTACTCAAGAAAACATCAAGCACGCCCAACCCAAATATTGATGTGAGACTTGTAATTGCTAAATTAAATTCAAATTTTCTATAGGATTGATGTTTGTCATTGTTTACTTACTTTGATTGCATTATGTATTGTATTTAAATATTTCTTTCATATTTTGTTTAAATAAGATTGATTTCACACTAATCATGTTTTACTAATTTACAATGAATTAAGATTCAAATTGCATTCTTGATATCATGCAATATTACTATACATCGATAAAGGTGTTAGTGCATGTACGTAAAATGTGCTAATAAAATTAGACATATGATAAGCAAAAAATATCATAAAATTATTATAGGTGGAAAGCTTTACAATAACATCTGTAAATAGGCAAAAGTTTTGATGAGATGAGTTTTTGATAGAGAATCTTAGAATTCCAAACACTTAATATTAGATTAGAGTGGACCAATTAATATCAGGAGAGTTGTTGATATGCAATGTTAGTATGACTAGTCTTATCAACAATATTGGCTTACAGGCAGGATGACAACCCACCATGTTAAGATAGGAGTTAAGTCTATAAAAATATGAATGATATTTCAAGCAAGATAACTTGATTTAAAATTGAATTGGACTTTATGAAATAAATTGCATACATATATAATCATCTATGTTAATTAATGTATATATTTTGCAATCTTGCATATTACTATTCAATTCTTACACTTGACATCATGTTTATACCTACTATTATATTCATGTAAGTTTCAAATTTTATATGCACATTGTTTCTTCTACCATGTACTAAATTTTTTTTTAACATTACTCGTCTCATTAGATTGTTGGCTTACGATTACAAGTTCAATTTCAGGCAAAGAAAAGAAGAAAAGTAATAACTAGACAGACATTTTGACTTGTACAGCTTTTAGTGTATAGTTCTGAAAGACTATAAAATATTTTTGGACATATAAGCTTATGTTTTGGTATTTTTAGTTGCTCTATATTAATGTTAAAATTTAATTTTACATGCTTCACAGTTATATGATTTAAATAAGATAAGATTATTAGAAGAATTCAAAATATAAAAGTTTGCTTGTGATGACTCAAAAAGATTCAATTTTCACCTATTAGTCTCAAATCATTACATGTTGGGATGAGTTGGTGAAAGCTACATCTGAGTGACAATATATATATATATATATATAAGAGAAGTTAAGGAATCATTGTTCTAGATTTATCAAAATTCCAAATGTCAATTAAGAAGATTTTAATTCCATAAACTTCATCAATTAAGTTGGAAAAGCTTAAATATTTGTTTGCTTAAGACACAAATGTCTTCTAAAAAGTTAGGCTCAATAAGCCCAGATACGATCAAATCGATGATAACTCACCTCACTCAACAAATCATAAGAAAGAGTGAAGGAAGCCCTATTTCACAGTCTAATAATAAAAGCACAAGTTATCTTACAACTCAAGTCTACGACTCAAATGTCTTCTAAAAAGTTGAACTCGACAAGCCCAAAAAAAGGAAGAGTCATCAAAGTTATCTTCACTCAACAAGTCATAAGAAGTAAGCCACAGTAAAAAAGCTTTTGCTTTGTTGATTTGCTAATAACAGTTGTCCAATCCTAAAGCTTATCTAACATAATGATTTAAGTGATCTAGATCAAAAAGATTTTCTCAACTGACCGAAGGATTAAGATAAAATTCAAAAGAATGATCTTCGATTTAGAAAACATCAATGTGAAGCTCGAGATTAAACCAAGGGATTATGTCATCAACAAATCAATTAAAAGCATTAAATATTGAACCCATGGCTATTCATCATTGACCTAAAGGACTAGGTTATTGGCATATAACCTTCATTAAGTCTGCTAAAGTGATAAACTCAAAAAGAAGGTATGCTCATTTCTCTGAAAAGCAAGAAAGACAAATCAAACCAACACCTTTATCAATTATGCTAAGCATAAAATATAGAATAAAAGAAGTTATATATCTCAAATTTATTAAAATGGGACATTTACTATTCCCACCAAAGCACAAAGTAAAGAGCCAAAGATACCCTCATACACTTTACAAACCAATGAAAATTAGTCAAATAGTTCATTAAATCTGTTGGAGAACAAAGGATAGAAGGAACTATAAAATTCCAAAACCACTAAAAAGAAATCACCATCATCAAACATATATCAAACACAAAGCATTGGATTGATGATGACCTTTATTGATTCAATAAAATTTTATGACCAAGCCAAAAGAACGTTAGATTTGAAACATGATCTTAAGTGATTCAAAGAAATTCAAATCCAATACCTAGCCATATGGTCATAAGTCAATATCTTAAAAGCAATTATTATTCTTCGATAAGTTTAATTAAATTTTAGTGCAACATCCAAGCAAATTTCTTCGAGATATCTAAGGTCTACTAGTCAACAACAAGCATGGTCTACTCCAAGTGCGCATCATATTTCTTGATGGGCATTTGTGTCATGCCCCACCACAGTCCCCAACAACCAATCAAAGTAGAACGTAATAGAGGTATGTTAATTTAGCTAACTGAATGCTTCTCCAACATCCATTGTCGTTTTATTCACTAAAAGATAGAGTAGGACGTACATTCAATCACCTGAATTCACCTAACATCAGAAATGATAAACTGATCCATAAAAAATAATCTACTAAAATCAATTATTCATTATAAGTAAAAGCAATTTAAAACATATCTTTTAAACTGAACTATAGAGCATCTAAGAGATCAACTTTCTAAATAATAAACATAAAATTAAGTAAAAGACATAAAACACACCATAAAATCTTATTTACAAAATCCTTCCCGGCAAAACACTTCCAAAAAGAGGCAAAAACCTGCTCAACTTTATCCCTTATCTTTTCCTGTAAAAACTATTATAATCATATAATGAGTTATAAAGCTCAGCAAGATAAGGAAGTCTAATATATAATTCAAATGCTGATGAGTAAAAATTAATATGCATACCAATTTTAATTGTTTAAAATAGAGCTGCAAATATATGATCAACATTATTGTGCTAACTTGTATTTTCAAATTTTATTTTATAACACTTTTATAAGAAAATATAGTATACTTTTAAGTGTAATTTATATGTCACTATTTCAACTTCGAAACATATCATATATAATTATCAAGGTTATTGACAACATAAATTAGCTCAAAAATTACACAGAGAACCCTTCTGCCCTATTTCATATCATTGAGGATCCTTTTGTCCTATTTCATATCACTAAGAACTCTTTTAACTGACTGGGGACCTTTTTATCACATCTGCATAGGTAACATAAATACTATATTATCAATCTTATTCTTATCATGACATTTCTTAGCTTTGTATATTTATAAAATCAGACAATTCATTAAGCATATAATCCTTGATTTAAACTTACAAAATAATTATGAATGCAAATGAGCAGCATATAGTACCGCATGCATTCATTTAACACTATTGGCAACTAGAAAAACATTTATATGACAACATGCAATTAATTACAATATTGTATTAAAAAAATTTCATATGATTGTTTACATATGAATAGAAGATTGTAAAACAAACATCATAATATGAAAAAATTTCACTATTCTACAATTTTCAACCTAATTAATGTATACATGTAAATGCAAAAGAATAGAAATGATTGGCTTTATGCTAGAATTTTCTTTACGATTTACCCTGCTAAACGAGTAACTTGAAAATTCTTTTTAACATAAACAATTTCAACATGACTTCTTCTTATAAAAACTTATAACATATATTCTCATTAAAATAGAACAATTTTCATAAATAGAATAATGAGATGATGGAACAATAGGATCTTGATCAGCCACTCATTGTCTCCTTAACCATAATTAAGTTAATAAATGATAAATTTCATAAATTATCGAAACTCCACATATTGTTACTATATCCTAAGCAATTAATGACCTAACGATCTCATTCTTGGGAGAGGTAATTAACTATAGGTGTATGCATCCATAAGAAATCCGGAAGCATATCTAAAGTCCTCCAAAATGAAGACGAAATCTCTAGGTAGTGCCTCATCCACTAATAAAATAAATGCATGTCTTTCGAAAATTTCACTCGAAAATAAATTTACACTCTCTTAATCGAGAAGTTGGATGCGAATTTTTGAAGCCCATAACACAATTCTAACTTTAGATTATTTTTCATTTCCCAATCCTTGAAGTCCAATTCTTTCGCTCTAAAATCAAATGGCTCCTCGAGATTCGTTCATTTAGCTTTAGCCTTTGCCTTTTGAATCCGTGAGGCTCCCATACCCTCATGCTGCGAACTTCTACAACCATCAACTCTCTTTCATCAGTTCATGTGCCTTGACCTTGCATTTTAGAGAAGCCATCCAAAATTCTTAGTCACAGCCCTATAGTAGGTAATCTTCTTGCAACCTTCCCCCTTTCTAGTCAAGTGTGTGCTTCTAGCCATCTCCTTTGCCTCTTCCAAATCCTCCACCTGACGACCCTTAGTCATTATCCCACAAAGCAATGGGAAAGGGATGGCTTTCCCTTAGGACAAACATAGGAAATCCCAAAGTAACCATTGTAACCCTTAGAGGTAGGCACCAATGCCTAACTTAGTTGGTTATAGAAGCCTTTGCTTACAAGCACTTAGTTGTTGTCCGACCCATCAACTCCTTCACTAGTGGCAAGCCGACAATTTCATCTCATTGGCCATCAAGTCACCAGCTACATTTCAGGCAAGTTGTCAGCCATCCCATCAACTTGCTTGTGAAGTTATCAATCAACTCACAACGTAACTCATTGACATCTCCACATCCCACATCAAGAAGATATTTTCTCTATTAAATGACATTCAATTTACTATAAGATAGCGTCTTCTTATGGCATACTTACCAACCTGCCAACCCATGTGCCTGCTTGTCTGTCTGCTATCAGCGAGTATGTCAGCTTACTAAATCTACTAGCACTGGAACTGTCAGCCCTAAGCTGACAACTTTTGAACCCATCCAAGAGTTGCAACCCCATCTGTTCATGTGCTGGGTGAATCTACCTGGCACTTTGTGGACCCATTGGCTCACCACCTGATAGGTCCCCTGGTCATACCTACGCATTTTGAGCATTTTGGACCATATCACCTATGTGTGTGTTACGTGCCTTGTGGATCTATCCCTTATGAACCAAATTGTACTGCTTAATATGTGCAAGTGTTTATGGGGGCTCTAGCATCAGATGCACCTCTTTTCTGAATGAATTAACCTCCACCACATACCATTCACACTTCTTACAAAAAATCCCTAAGGTAAGGAAGTAATACTTCTATTGCAGAACCGTCTTAGCATTGGAGCAAACAGAAGATTTCAAAAGAAAGGTTGCTAACCTGATTGACAACACTGAAGTTTCTAGCTTTGGGTTAGGAAGAAGGCCAGAAAGGAGGACCACCATCTCAAATGACCAATACTCAAAGCTGTCTAGCCAAAAAAATAAAAAAAGCAGCAACTCAATTAGTAAAAAAAATTTCATTGCATAAACACTAACATTCTAAGTAATCAAACTCATGCTGAATTGAATAAACTATGACAAGAATGTCATATGGTATGGTAACTCAGTAAGTGCTACGAATACCAAGTACATAGAAGCAAAGCAATATCAACGCCAAACACTCATAATAAACAAACCAATAACAATTACATTTCATCTTAAATCAGCTATTTAACAAAAGTACTGAACTTCAAATGGCATGGTCAAATTGGTTGAAAGCAATTAGTAGAGAAGAATCTTCGAATTGCAATAAATGCAAAAGATTGGATGGAATTTGGAAGTATTCAATACTATATTAATCACGCTCATTTACACATAGATATGAGGTACAACTTTCATGCTCTATGACTCAAAAAAATTTGAATTATGAGAACATGATTGCAAGTTTTGAGTAGACAAAAAGCCATTGACTTCAGTTTTTAAATTCATTTCTAAGGAAGCAAAGATATCAATTAATATGAAAATAAACAGAATTGTGTAACACATGAACAAACGCATCATGTCATGACATGCAATGTAGTGAAAAATGCACTAATGACAGCTAAGAAAGAAATATGAACCTATTCAAAAGAAACCTACATTTTAAGAACAATGACAAGCATGAAATAGTCAAACTCCCGAGTATCAATATAATAAAGTGCATACAGTCTAAAGGATGGCTATTTTGTCATTGGACACATCAGAATAGTTGACTTAAGGAGAAGCTAGAAGGAGGATATGACTTATAGACTCTTATTGCATAAGTAACATGAAAAGTAGTTTTCACTGCAAAGCAAGTATAAAATTTAAGTACTCTAGATTAATAGTTTACTGGAGCTTACCAGATCATCAATGCCGATGGAATTGCAAGTCCTACAAAGTTGAGGACATTATATATTGCCTCCATTGATAGGCCTGTCCAGGTCTCCTTGCATGCTTTAGAGAAATTCACGTACATTGCTAATAAAGAAACATTGATCCAGCAAGATGAGGAAATTGCAAAAGAAGCACCCTTACTACCAAAGCTAGAACCATAAACTAGAATCCAACATACAAATATATGCATTAAGGCCGTTATGCCAGAACATATGAGTATCGGATTAACTATGTTTTGTGTCTGCAGAAACCTGATATGGCACTGTAGTAAACCATAGGCAAAAGACCTGGAATTAATCCATGAGCATAAACTCCAGCTTCAGTCGATATTTCTGGATTTTGACCAAAGTACATGAGAATTTGGCTTGTGTACGTCCAAATAAAAGCCAATGGAACACATACAAGGAAAAGGACTAACATTGCCCTCTGCATATGTATGCCAACATTATGATACTGTTTTGCTCCATAGGCTTGACCACACAATGTGTCCAATGCACTTCCCATTCCCAGCTTATTACATAATAGAAAAAGTGACATGCAACTTTTAGAAATCACCGACAAAAGAAGCTTTGAATATTGGCAACAGTATGCACGAGAGTAACAGAGGTGATGTATCCTTATTTTTCAACAAGACAAATCTAGAAACAAAAGTTCATTAAAAGTCATTTCACAAAGACAAACTAGATTGGATTTCATATTCCAAAATGTTCACCACAGTTAGACGGGTATCTTAAACCATCTCAAATTAATTATTCTGTAGAAAAATCTAAAGAAAGTAACTTTCATATGCAGGCTTAGTGGATAGTAGCAACTGAGTAATTAATTCTACTTAAAAAGACCATTCTTCAAGACATAGAAGTTCAAACTCTCGGTTGTGCATCCTCACAGGATTAATGAAGTAACAACAGTTTTTCAATGCTTAGTTAAGCATGTGAAATATGGAGATGAACACATGTGAATGATCGCTTAGGAAAAATAATCAAAATCTTCATCATCTAGGATGTTAGAAAGTTCGTCCTTCATAAGACAAATTGATTTTTATTCACCAAATTTACCCTAACATTTATATTATGGTTTAATTAGATCTGAGTTTTACTTCCTATGAACACAAGCATAAATAGTTAATTACCCCTCTTACCGCAATAAGAGCACTCTCGATTAAGGTTGGATGTAGGTACTAATCTTTGGTGTAAATCGGTGCTTAGTGATATTGTGTAAATGTCTATCTGGAATAAAGGAAAGTAGTACTGATCAAGATTCCATGGTTCCGTCATCTCGAGACCGCTGTTATTCCAATCTACCCATATCAGAGTCGTAATAACCAAGAAACCTAATTAGCATCCATGAGTCCGAGGAATTCAAAGTAGACTAGAGTCATTATGTAGGTGTTCATTAAATTATTTAAACTAAACTTAGTTTAAAAGTTTGTCCAACAATTTAGTCTTATGATTTTGTCATTTAGACAAAATGATTTGAGAATTTCATGAGATAGGTAGGATTTTCATCCCTTGTAGGGCCACAATTAAATAAAGCCTTCCTTGCACACATAAACTAGGCTTGCATCCATGATGCGGGTGAAGTGTGCCTTCCAAACAAATATTGGGCTTCCATCCATTGGAATGCCAATTATTAACAACAAAATTTATCTTGTGGACATAAACTATACTTACATCCATTGGAATGCCCTTATTGGTATAGTTTAATCTAACTTTATATTTGAGATTAGCTTTAAATTTGTTTAGGATTGATTATAATGCACTTAGGCTCTCAACATGTCGTGCCTAGTCAATTGAGCAATAACTAATTATTCATGATTGTGTTTGTGTGAGTATTCTTATCCTAAAAGTCAAATTTTACATTTTTGTGGGTTTTATAAAGCCTACATGTAAGTGAGATATTTCTTAATTCATCCGAAGTTAAATGATTTTGATTTAAGTTCTTAATCTATAATTTTAGTTAGATTGCATTATTTTAATATGAGAAGGAAGGAGATTGAGCAATTGTGAGTAATTTAACTCAAATTACTAGAGGATGAAAACTAGCTATATTTAATAATTCCATATTTGACCCTTTTATTTTAAATTTTGATTTCATGAATGATTTTTGTCGCACCATAGAGTTCCATCTCCCTTATTTTATGATTTCTATAAAACGAATTATTTTCAATAATTGCTTAGCAGGGATATTAGCGTGATCAACGCTTTTCTCTCTTACTCTAGACCCAAAATCGATGGAGGGAGAATTTTGTCTCTTACAACAACAACAACAACAACAAGCCTTAATCCCATTCAATTTCACTGAATCAAGCCGTGTCAAGATCGATCATTTAATTTATTTTAGATCATTTTTTTTATACATCTTTGAGTCTTTTTGTAATATCTTAACATGTAAATATTGCATCTACTCTCTGTTTAATTGATCTTTTATGTCAACCAATACTCTCCTTCTCTCTATCTGCTACTCAACTTTTCCGAACGCTCATTTTGCATTCTATCTCTAGGGTAACTCATCCATACATCCTCATCTAACATTAAAAGAATTTTGTCTCTTTTGATTGCTGTCTTCACAATTTTACTAGTCGAACCCAAGATCAAGGGAGATCTTCTAAATTTTGTATTTTTTTATTTTTTTAATAATTGAAAATTTGTACAATTTTAAATATTAAGATATAGTGCTTAGCAATGCTACATGAAATTTAGTACAATATACTTCTCTTTTGTTATATGTGTGTGTGTGTGTGTGCATGTATAACATATATATGCTTGCTTACAATGGATTACGTGTAAGTTAGTAGAACTCTTTTGGATTTGTCTAGCTATAATGACATGTCCATAAAGGGATGCATCTTTTAGGAATTATTGGACTTCCATGGGATAGTAAAAAATCTTCATGATTAAAAGTGCTTTAAGAAAATTTAGCTTACATATGTACAAATATAAACATGATAGATGATTGATAAGTCATATATATATATATATATATTATATATATATATATATAATGATGTTGTTGCACATGCATATGTTAGCATAGAAATGCATTGATTATTATTTTTCACGTGATACTTTCCATTCATAACATGCAATATTATTCTAACCTTATGATATAATTGCATTAATTATATTGGCAATATATTATAAATTGTATTTTTTTTATCTATCATACTGCATGCGTATGCCTTATCATTTATGCTTTAATAAATAGAAGTCATTTAGTGAGATTGAATATCAAACTAATTCATGATAGCCTTTTATTTTAGCAAATTCTACTAAGTTGTTGGTAGATCATCACTATTTGGTGATTTGAGTTATACTTAGACTTCTATTCAGTTTTGAGTAGTTGTTTTGTAGTTATATCTTCCATTTTATTTCTATTATTTACTTTTGTTTTCTTCGTTGAGTTATTATAAAATATCATATTAACATAATGAGATTTTATTTCCTTGTGCTTTGGTATCTACTAATAATTGTTTATATACAAAACATTCACTTTTTTAACACAGAATAAATATTAACTTTCAAGATTTGGCTCAAAAGTGAAAATCAAATTCGGTGTTGCTAGGGTGTACAGCATTTCGAACTCAATGTGTAATATCTATGACTGTTAACAAGCCAATTTCAAGGCGATCCAGGGCCTCAAGATCGCTCAAAAAAAATTTTTTCCATGCTCATAACTTATTCGATTTTGAGCCAATATAGCTCATTTTCTAATCGATTTTGAGCTGGCTCAAATTGAACTTTTTCATCTTCTTTTGGCTCAAAATCAAATGAAGTTGACTCATTTTGATCGAACCACTCAAATTTAATAAAAATGATTATTAAAAAAATTTAAAAATTTAAATTGACTACAAATAAATAAAAATATGATTTTCAAAGGATAATATTCATACTTATAAATTAATTTTTTTTTTTTAAAAAAAAGATTACAAGTTACAACTCAATATGCTTAATTTTAGAAAAAATTTTGTTATTGCACACATAAAAGTATTATATATAAATTTAAATTTTTTAATAATAAATAAATTCGATCCAATGTCAATCTAGTTCAATCCAATCTGTGGCCGACTCAAGATGGGCTTGAAAAAAAAGTTTGATCCAAACCCTTGACTCGCAGCTTGGCTCAATATGTTCGATTTAATCTCGATTCGATCCAAATTTCGATTTGATTTTCGAGCGATCTTTGATTTTCGAGCTAAACTAATAACCTTAATAATAACACCTATCTCAATAGGAATTGTTTGGAATATATACTTAATGTCAAAGAGATTATATATATATATATATGATGGATCTCATGGCAAAGACAAAGGATTTTATGTTCAAACCCAAAAAGAAACATGAGCATATATAAACAAAAAATTAAAGGGGCTTTTACATGCACAGACACCCTATTCTTCTATATTTACAAACTAAAATGAAAATAGATACAAGCAAAATAACTAGGTGGAAGCCTCGCTTACAAGTAAGCTGAAGCCAGTAACATTGGCAAAAGAGGTGGCCATGGAAGCGCCGGCAAGCGCAAGTTCGCCAAGGTGGCCCGCGAACATGAGCGAGACAAGCTGGAGAAGGAACTGGAAAAGGCTCGAGGCGATCAGCGGCGCCGCCAGGCACAGCTGCTGCTTGATCTCATCGAGAAGCTCGGAATCCCTCCATGGTATGCAGTCGGATGAAGAAAAGACGAATAGGAAACCATTTGCATACGATGAAGAAGACGCGGGCAAGTTTTCTGCTGCATCCTCTTCTCCGAGAAGAGTGGTATCGATGGGGTATGAGCTAACCTCTTCTCCCACTCTTCCTCTCATTATCTTGTATATTACCCGAGTACCCCAGTCCGTAGCTGCATATGAACTTAATATTTGCTGTATAAAAAGCTGTATTATAAATTTTTTATTTAAAAAACTCAGATCTCAGCCTTCTTAAATCACCCCAAGTCACAATAGAGATTAAAAAACATAATTTTTTTTAAAAAAATATTTAAGCAAATTTAATCATAAATTTATATAAAGCATATATAAAAATTTAAATCCAAGACCTCTTATTTAAGAGTTAGAGTTCTAAATTACTAAACTAAAATATATTACATAAATTTACTATCATAAATTTTTTAAAATATAATTAAAATATAATTTCTTTGACAATAATGATTGTGATTGAAAAATAGAAAATCATCTCAAACATAAGTTAAGATTAGATGACATAATTAGAATATATATATATATATATATATATATATATATATATATATATATATATATATATATATATATTAATGATACCATGCTCTAAACAAATTTGTGCATAAAATATCTATTTATTTTATTATCAAAAATATATTTATAACTGAAATATTGGTGCTATATAAAATACAAGTTATAACTAAGTCAAAAGATATGAAGTTTACAATAACAATAGAGATGTTATCCCAAATATCTTCTATATTCAGAGATCTCAAAGCTCACATGACTAGTCTTTCATAATGTTAAGACTGAATACGACCAGTGAACCGGGCCAGTAATTCATCATAACCTATAGTTAAACAATTTGTTAGCTTCAAGTGATTGTCCAAATCAAAACCTCGTCTCCCTCACATGAATCAAATTTGTTCCGACCACTGCTCCTCGTAGTTGACTTTCCCCTTTCAACAGCACAAATCACACTATTCTCTCTGGCCTCACTGCCTTAAGATTTAAAAGGAATGAAGGTTAGGGCATCACAAAGTCACCCCTCACGACTATCTCGATAAGCACTGGCTGCCAAAATTTGTCTCTCTTCGTCTCGATCAATGAAGCCTCATTGATAATCTTCTTCCTAAAACAACCAAGAACAATCCATTACCCTTTTCCTTTTCTATTTCTTTTAACAATAATAATAAGTCTCCTTATCCCACTTATCTTCTTTTCTTTTTTTTTTTTTTTCTCTTTAACACTATCTTCTCCTCCTTCTTAAGTATTCATTGTTTGCATTTTCCAAATTCTTACCCATTTTTTCTCAAAAATCTTGTCTAATTGTTAAATTAATGTTCAGACCAGATTAGATTAATAATCAAATTTATTTAGATGCGTGGATTACTATTGTGATTATTGATTATCTGATTAAGGGAGAATCTCTAATTAGTTATTAGCCATAAATTTTGTTTACTTTAACGGTGCTTATAAGCATATGATCATTTATTTTGGTTGTTTAGTAATTCTCATTTTACTCATGCCATGACCTAGAGAAAAGAGGTTATACTTGTCTTAATAATTAATTAGCTTTTAATGTCTTGATTTATGTGCCTTTAGAAATTTGAATTATTTATGAACTTTAAGTAAATACACATTAGGGGCAGCCACTTTAAATTTCGAGAAAGAATGAATATTTAAGCACTATGACTTAAGGTAAGTAACTATTATTTATTACAAGATATATGTATCCTTAGTTATTAGGGGTGTTATCTTCAAAGGCGGAACCAGTCATTTTTTTTAGGGTGGGCAAATTTATTATGTAAATTAATTCATATTAAAATTAATTAAATTGAATGATCCATGATTCAAAATAAAATTTTGTATTTCAGTTTGATCGATATCTTAAAAATTGATCACAAATTTTTCATCCTATTTTATACTTTTGATAGATTTGAATAATAATTCATTGAATCAAAATAGATTTTTTCTTAATATAAGATATTAGTCAATCAATAAGTTGGTCATCACCTATTAAATTAGGTTAAATTGTGCCATACTATTGTGTAATAATTTTATTTAAAAAATATTAATTTATTAGTTTTATATTATAGTATTTCTTATCAATCATCATCATTTTTTTAACTATTTCATTAAAATGAAGCATATAATCAGATTAAAAAGTTTATTAACACAATTTTGTATGTGAATAAGGGCAGAAAATAAAATGAATGAATATAAAATAAAATTAATTAAGTATTTATGTATTATAATCATATTAAAATAAATTTATAAATTTATCAAATTTTAACTAATATATTTTAACTCTAGTTTTTTTCTTTTGAAATACTATATTATTTTTATTGAATATTTTCTTAAAATTTATTTTCTTTTTGACTAGTTTTAGATATTATTCTACTTCTAACTAAAGAGTAAAAGAGTATTTTGCCCTTTAAAATGTGAGTTCATTATGTTTTACCTAAAAAAATTTAGATTAGTCTTGCATTGCATTGTAACTCTAAACTCTCACCATTTTTCAGAAAAAAAAGGAAAATAAAGCTAGCAAAAAATTAAATAGTTCCGATGTGAGAGTGATGGTGTCAGCGTTAAGAGAGAGAGAGAGAGAGAGAGAGAGAGAGAGAGAGAGAGAGAGAGATGAATCAAGTGATTGGCAATGGGTGAAAGCAGCATAAATGAATGCAATGTGGTGGCTGAGGATAAAATTCGGTGGGCAATTGCCCATCCAGAATAACTATCCACTCTAGTTATCTTGCTTATTTATATTAGGCACTTAGATATTTTATAAGATCATCAATCATTCAATTGATGTTTTTTATTTACTTTACATATGCCTATAAATCCCATTTATATATTTCATAATAAAATAATTTTCTTGATTTATTGCTATGCAAAATTTAATGGCATTGAATCAAATTTTGTAATTATAATAATTTTTTCTTTCACAAATTTTGTAAGGGCGTTTTGATAAAACAAACTAAAATTATGTGAATAAATTCACATTATAATGATTAAAAACTATTGATTCATATTGTTGTGATGTGCATAGATTTATTTATTTTGGATGACACATGAATTTTTATATAAAAAATGTACAAATTTTACATATAAATGAACCTAAACCTATCAAGCTAAAATATACGGATACTTTTCATTATGCATTGTAACTTTGATTCCTAGACTATATTCATTGTACTATTATATATATATATATATATATATATATATATATATATATATATATATATATATATATATATATATATATATATATATATATATATATATATATATATATATATATATATATATTCATCCCCTTTTATTGTTTATACTACATGACCTTTTTTGTCATTTATGCTTCAATATATAGTGGTTATTTGTTGGGTTTAATTTGTAAAACTCATTTATTTAAATTCCCTTTTATAACAAGTCCTATCATAGTGTTAGGTGGACCCTCACCAAATGAGTAGATTTTATAGTAGTAAAATTATTTTGGTATTTTAAGGTTATGTATTAATTTTATTTAGATGGCTATTGGATTTGAGTAATTTTATTTATTTTTCTTTGTAATGTCTCTTTTAGTTCTGTGATATGAATTGTTATTATGTTCTCTATTCTTGGATGTTATTATGTTCAATATTATTAGATGTTATTTTATTTTTCTCGTTGGACTGATGCATGAGCTTTATTAATGAAATGAAATATTATATATTTATTTATTATTAATTTACCAGTATAATAATTGTTTGTGAATTTTCTCTTTTAAATATAAATCATGAATTTATATTTTTTTTCATCATATTTTATATCGCCGGGGTATACTGCCTTCTAAATTGAAGGTGTGACACATAAAAATTATGTGTACTTTTTTTATATTCCAAATGTCTTTTTTCTTAAATGTTGTGAATTGCAAGTTATAATAAAAGGAAGACTAAATGAGAACCCCATGTTCAAAAACAACAAGGTTTGAACTAATAATAAGAGTTTATAATATTATTCACACACTAAAAGTAGATTCTATAGCACATTAAAATCATATTAACTATTACAATTACTTTTAAAATAAAAAAATTATTACAATTATTTAAAATTTTGTTAAAACCATATTAAGACTTTGTTTATACATTGTTCATGCTAAGTTTAGATGATGTTCAAATCTTGGTTGAAAATCATTCGAATATGGTTCACTCTAATCATGCTCAAATTAGTTCAAATATGTTAGAATTATATGATTAATTTTTCTTTATTATCTTATATGGAATTGATTAATTTAAGCTAATTTGCTGTGTAAGTAGACATCCACTCTAAGCATACCTATAGAGAAGCATTAAAATTTTTGGGTCGACAAAATTTTAGCGATATTTATCAGGGAGAGGAATATATTGAACTTCTTCAGTGCAGCCTCTTAAAGCGTGGCTGTCTTCTTGGCTGGTCTTTTAATCTCGCGCCTCTTGGCGTAAAAGGCAGAAAAGCATAAATATCGCGTTCCCGGATCATACATGTGACTTATTTTACGCGTTCTGATGATCTAAAGAGCGATATTAGGTATAAAACCGAGAGAAGAATCGCCTCTTGCGGTGTTGCTTCTCCATCGATGAAGCAAAGTGGAAGGATAATCACGATGAGTCAAAGAAAAGCAAAATCTTGATGTTGCTTCCTCGATTGCGATGAGACAAATTTGAGAAGATTCTGAGAATCGATCTTGGAAAAAAGAACCCGTTTGTTGATGGTGTTCTTGATCTATGCAATGAGTCATTGAAAAATGGGGATTGAAAATGGAGAATTGAAAGTTGATTTTCGATTTTGGTGAAAAATAAATTTAGATTGTAAGGTGAGAAAAATTGAATTTATGTGAGAAAAGGTTTTCAGTTTTGGAGAGAGGGAAAATAGGAAATTAATTTTCATTAAAAGAAAAGGAAAAGAAAGAAGAATAGAACAAAGGAAAGAATCATTTCAGTTAAAGGATCACCTTACTCTTTTGGTTTGGAGGAGGAGAAAATCAGAGAGAGAAGAGGTTTCAGTTTCTGATGCGAATAAAAAAATCAAAGTCCCCTAGTTTTGGGAGAGGGAAGAGCGGTTGAAGAGAAGAGGAGGGAGCAGTTACCATTCGAACTGCGCGTGGAGGGAAGAGGGAGACAGATCGTGCGGCGTTGGCTCGCATGAGGGAGGCCGGGAGTTCGACTTGGGTGAGGGAGGAGCAGTTCGGTTTGCTGCGTGAGGGAAAGCTATCGCGCGAGGGAGGCTAGGGCTCGGGTCACGCGTGAAGGAGAATAGGGCCGGCCGGTTCACTTAGGGCTAGGATTAGATTTAGGTTATTAAATTGATTTTTTATTACTTAATCATCCTTAATGTGAATTTTACGTCAATAAAATTACATGGTCAATATATATATAAATTTAAGATTATTTCGATATTTTGGACGTAACGGTGTAGTTTGTTTCACAATCGGAGGTTGTTTGGCTCAAGTCGGCGTTAAATTGAGTCAATTTCAGCTAAAAATGCACGTCGCCGCTTTCGAGCTCTCGACTTTCATGCAGATTTGTCTGAATTGAGTGTGGACAGTCTCATTTGATAATTTTGATGTTTAGCCAACATGATCGATTTTCGGAGTCTTTTGGACGTCGTATTATTATTACGTCGACACATTGAAAGCTCTATCGCTTGATCAATTGATCTTTAGATTTTTTAATATTTATATTTTGACCAATTTGACGTTAAATGTGTGAAGTCCGTTAAATTCGATCGACGTCATTTTTTTGGTGGCGTCAGGTGCATTTTGAGCCTCGATTTGTGCGTTGACACATCCGAAGTCCGTCAAATTAAACTTGTGGGCTTGTCTTGATTTATGAGACATATAAGGAGGTCAACAATATGTTTCAAATGCAAATAATTGGTGTGTTGTGTGTATTTTTTGACATTTATTTTACAAGGGTTATAAATTTATTTTGGAATTTTAAAATATAATTTGAGCCTAGAATTAGGTTATGATCAATGGGGTCTAAGAACATTAGCATACTATACCATACTAGTGGTTCACTATGAAGCTAGTGGAGGTCCTTGAAGAAGGTGGCGATCCTAGAGAAAATCTCCATAGATTAAAACTTTTAGTTCTTGGCTATATAAGAGCGAGCTCGTCGACAATTTTCTTTTTCTTTTGGTGTACAGATACCGCGTAATGTTTTATTAATTCAAATTAGCTTGGCTTATTTTGGGGTGTGTAATAAAAATTGCATGATTTCTCTAGGTTTCTTTCTGTGATGTGTTCTATGTTGAAATACTTGGGATGTTATGCTCCCAGGAGAGCTAAATTTTCTACCCCACCTAATCTAAAAAACTCAAATATAAAATAAAAACTAATAACCTCACTTTAATAAAAGCCCTACGCATAACTTAAAAGCAGCTAGAAATAATTAACTTTGGTGAGCCATAATAGCATATCATCCATTCTCCTTGGGAACTTCACCCAACATATGAGATCATCTGACCTTTGAGGATGACCACCCTTTTGGAAATAAACATTCTCTTTTGATTTGGACGACTCAAACTAAATATCATTGTAGGCATAAATTAAACAAGGCCTCTAAAATAATTTTAAACATTTTACAAATTATGAAAAAATTAGTAATGAAATATAAATTAGTCTTATTAAATTAGTATATTTCAATAAAATAAGGCTCTCATACCATTTGTGGTTTCTAAAACCATACAATAAGAAAAAAAATTTGCGAAAGTATACTCAGTTCATAAAATTTTAAATGAATCAAAATTTGAATGATATAATAATTAAATAAAGACAAAATTAGGGGTTATTTGGTTGTCTAAAAAAGCAATATAGTGTAAGATAAATGTAGTATATTTAGATTCAAGATTGTTTATTGAAAACTCTAATCGTGAAACTTTTTTTTTTTCATTTAAAATAAATATAATGTAAAGTATTTTTTTTTAAGGTTGTATGGGTAGTAGAGCGTGGCCGTATTACATTAGAGCAATGAGTGGTGGCGTTTTGTAGGTGGAAGGCCGGGAAGGCATGAAGCGGAAGTTAGAGTCAAAAAATCGTTGTTCTTTCGTGTTAATTTCGTTCGTCAATAAATGAAGCACACATATATTTAAGCTCGATATATTGAAAACGTAACAATCGTTTGTTGTCGTGTTACTCGATTTTGCTTTCGAAATAAAATTATATTATAAATATTATTATTATTTTATTACTATTATTTTTATTTATTACTATTTATACTACTCTTATTATTATTATTATTATTATTGTTATTATTATTATTATATATACATTTGAATACATAAATATATCATAATTGCCAACATGGCTTAATATTTAAAGTTTTGTTATCAAGATTGTTCACAGGTTCAAATCCCTCATCAAATTTTTGGATTATTGCGTTTGACGATTTAGTCTGACGAACAAACAATTTTCAAATGAGCCGTCATGAGCAGTAAAATTTCCATTTTGAAACAGGCGAACAGACAAAACAATTTTAAGCGAGCCAAACACGAATAAAGGTTCGTTTACACCTAGATTTCTGGGTAATGTATTTGAAATTTCAATCGGGTGAATTCAAATCTCAAATTACAGAAATTTTAAATACATTATATTATTACTTTAAAATTTTACTTTGGATCTTGCCAAATACACAAAAATTAAAATCCCCTGTATTTACATTACTTTATACTCTAAAGTATTCAAAATAAGCATCCCCTATATGAAATATAGATTACGTACCCTGTTTCATCATGTTTCGTCTTTTAAAAAATTTATTGACACCTTAGTTCTTTCACACCTAATCTCTTGTACTTGGTGGATAGATTTGTGGGCATCTCAATTGTAGATTTATTTTATTTTTTTCATGAGAAAGCATGCATTTCATTAATCAAATAAACTTACATTGACAGTGTTTACCTCTAATATTTGGTAAATTGAGCATGCCGCCTATGATAAAGGGCCTTAGGCTAGAAAAAATACAAACAAAATAAAAAAATAAAAAAAAATTGATGTGTATTGCTTATAAACTCTTGCAAGATGATCAGCAGTCTATTCCCTCTCGGTTGATGTAAGAAAGTTTGATGTCTTTGAGTTTGATAAGTTGATGTATTGAGGCAATCTTGTAAGTCAAATTCAAAAGTTTAGTGGTACATTTATTATGCCGAGCAGTCGATTGGAGTCAGTTTTAATTGAAGATAAAAATTATTTACATACACGAGAGCACTGCTCTCAATTTTTATTATGTAAAATTTGAAAAATTTTCAAATATTTTCTTTTATTCTCTGATCACCTTTTACTCTCACAACATTCCATTTTATATTCCCATCAAAATATGTTTTAAAAAAAATGAAAAGCCTGATGACATTTAAGAGGCAAACATCTCAAAATTTAATTACATTTTATTATTCTATTAAAAGCATTTCTGAATAACATCAAAATAAATTACATCATTATTCGTATACTCTTAAAAATTGTATTATATAAGTAATAAAAAAAACAATTAACCATTTAGCTATAAGCATGCACTTCTTATCATATAATAACTTGTTATAAATTTCTATAATGAAACTAAAACTTTATAACAATGAAAAAAAACTGGAATAAGTATATATATATATAAAAAATATAGGTTTCTTTAAAATATTCTAGTGAAAATGTTGTCTTATAATATAATAACATAAAATAAAAAAAGGAAAAACTAAAATATATAAATTCTAAATGGATAATCATACTACCTTGCTTTAATAAGTAAATGTTGATAAGACAACAATTTTAATATATTTACTTGGAAATATAAATGATAATCATATTATCTTTGCAATTCAATTAATTTCAAAATTTATCATATTATAAATATTGCGATCTTATCACAATAAATATATGAATGTGCTATAATTTAGAATTCAATAATTCTAAATTAATAAAATTGATCTCAACTATTACAAATATATAAAAGTATAAAAGAGACGACATGGGGAACTATGGACCTATAATTTCACGCTTCAATAAAATTGACAATTTTTTAAAGCCTTTAATATTCATAACAATTTTATTAATTCCAATGTTACTCCACTAAAAACATGAAATTGCATTCTTGGAATTATAGATATAAATCACCCAAGAAACATGAGTTGTCCATTGATATAATTGTTACATAGAAATTGATCTTCCATAAATAGTTCATAATTAAAGCTAGGTTATATTTCCATTGACCTCTATAATTATATATTTATCCTTAAGCACCAAAATTTCTCCATTGAATAATAAATTAAGCATGCTCTTATTAATCAAGACCAAACCAAAACTTAATGGAACTATTTTTTTTTTCAAATTCACAAAGAATAAAATGGATTCTATCTCCTAAATTAATATTCCCAGCTACTTATCTAATTATGTTTCCAAAATATAAATAATAAGATTACTTTAGAATCTACACTGAATAAATCAAAGTACATGATTTCATAAATAGGAGTTTATTATTTTTTCAAGATTAAGATCATTTTATATATGATCATAATATTGATATAATTTGAATATTATGTATGGAATTATCTGATATTCAAGTTAATTATGTTCACTTCTAAAGATAAAGTCGCTGCACTTAAGAATTGATCTTACAAGATGATTCAATTAGAATCCAAGAAGACTTGCAACAAGCTTATCAAGAAATCTAGGTCTTAATTAGTATTGTGGAAGAGTTCCTTAGATAGAAAGCCACATCAACTTTTTTTTGGAAGGAGATTGGAACACCAAATTCTTTCATGCTTGCATTAAGAAAAGAAGTGAGTTTAAAGCTATTTTAAAGACCAAAGATAAGGAAAGGCGATGGCTTAATAATCGAGAAAACATCATTGCAAGAGCCATTGCATATTTCTAGGAACTATTTGCTGCAACTAATAACTCACTCTTTAGGTTTGATAAAAACTTATTCAAGGATAATGTGGAATTGGTGGCCCAATCAAATTTTGCATATACCCCTGAGGATTTAGAAATAGTTACTGCTCTCCACACTCTTAATGTGCATAAAATGATTGGACTTGATGGATTCACAGCACACTTCTATCAAGTTCCCTGAGACTGGGTGAAAGGAGAGATTATCTTTACTATCCAAGACTTTTTCTAAGGCCATATGATGCACAACTATTTTTCTTCATCATCTATAGCTCTAATTCACAAGACAAATAAAAAACATAACTGGGAAAGTTATAGACCTATTAGTCTTACTACTATTATTAGTAGACTAATTTGCAAGATCATCATATTGAGGATTCAACCAATGCTTCTAGAAATCATTTGCAAATATCAAGCTGCATTTGTTCAAGGACCAAGGTAGATGTATTGCTAAAAGTATCTTACTGGCTTAAGAAATAATAATGGATATAGATAAGAAATGTAGAGGAGGCAATCTTATTATGAAGCTTGACATCTAAAAGGCTTTTGATAGTATCGGCAAAATTTTTATCATGGAAGTAATTAAAATAAAAGGTTTTAGTCAACACTTTTGCTTGTTGATTGAAAGGCTTATGACTAGCAACAATTACTCAATAATTATAAATGTTGAGGCTAAAGTGTCCTTGTCAAAGAGGATTGAGGCAAGGTGATCCACTATCCCCTTACCTATTTATCCATGCAATAGATTATCTTTCAAGAATGTTGAATGAAAGCTATAGTAAGTGCCAAAACCTACACTATAAAACTAGAGGTAAACTACCTATCTCTCATTTGATGTTTGCTGATGATATCTTGATCTTTTGCAATGCTAGCAAATGATCCATTCATACCATTATCAAAATACTTGCAAGCTTTGAGGAGTTGTTGGGGTTAAAATTTAATGAAATCAAATGCCTCTTTATAATTGGAAAACATCACCAACAAGGAAAAGTTGCTTGGATTAAACAATAAACAAAGTTTATAAAGGTAAGCCTTTTAAAATACCTTGGTGTTAATATTTTCAAGGGCCAACCCAAATTAATTCATTTGAAGGAGATTATTACAAATGTTCATAGGCATATAAACTCTTGGGAAAATAACTTTTTTCCATTTGGGAGCTAAATTTCTTTAACCAAGAGTGTTTTAACTTCATTGCCTCTATACACCATTCAATCATTCAATCTACCTACCACTATCCAAAATAAATTGGAGAGATTGTTTAAGTTTATATGGAGTGACAGAGGCAAGTCTATCCATTAGAAAAGATGGAAAAAATGTGCAAACCCAAAGAGGCAGGTGGCCTTGGATTTAGAACATTGGAAGACTTTATTCTAGTAAACCATATCAAATTGTGGATCACCTTTAAAAAGAATTCTTCATTATGGACTAATTACATGTGGAGAAAATATTATCACAATGCTCAGCCATCATTTATCAAGTCAAAGAAGAATGATTCTTTAACATGGAAAACTTTGCTTAAAAGTAGAGATATATTTAAAGAACTTATATTCTAGGATTTGGGAGTTGGATAAGTAAAATTTAGTTTGGATAGTTGGTCTACTTTGGGATTTATCAAGCAAGTGACCAAATATAATATTCCAAATCAACTTTGTGTGAAGGACTTACGGAATGACGAAAATGGGATAAGGCTAAACTATATCAATATTTGGATCAACATCATGTGCAATAGAAATTATGAAGATTCCCATAACATATGGTGGAAAAGATAGACTTATAGTCAAGTGTAGAAATAAATTCATGTCTTTGTCATAGGCTATTCACATGTCAATTAAGATAACAAGCAACATCTATACTAGTTGGGGGAATAAGATCTAGAATAGAGCATTGAAACCATCCATATCCTTCTTCAATTGACGATTACTACATAATATTCTACCCACAGTTAAGTTCTTGAAACTAAAAGGCTTAACACTCCCCTTTATATGTTTGTTGTGCTACAAGGAGGCTAAAAGTATACAACATTTATTTTATTTATGCCCTTTTAGTTTGTAGAAATAGAATCAATTAGAGATAATTTTCATGCTATGACTAACCAACCATATATGTCACAATTAGATAGTTTGTATGCTTGGAGGCATGCAAAGTGTGGCATTATACTAAAAAAAATCTAGTAATTATACCTTTAATTGTATCCTGGTTCATATGGATGGCCAGAATGCTGCAAAACATAAAAACTATAAAGTCTTACCATGTCAAGTGATATGGCAAGTATATGAATATATTAGTAAAGCTACTGGAGTTAGAGCTTTCAAATACAAATTTGGAATCATTTCACCACCTCCAGCCTTAATTAAGTGGGAAAACCCAAACAACCAATGTATCAAAATAAATATTGATGGATGCTTTCATTCAGATAATCATAATGCAAGAATTAAAGGATTTTTTAGGAACTTAATGGGTGAGTGCATACTTACATTTGTTGTGCCTTGCCATACCCAATCTACATTCCATACTAATATGTTGGTGCACTTTGTATGCTTTGAAGATTGCCATAAAGGCTTCCAAGTTTTAGATTAAGATTGATTCCTTACAACTGCTGAAAATTCTCCACCGAGACAACTTAGTTCCTTGGGACTTAATAAATCATGACAAAGAGATACAACTATGTTCAGCCAATAAGCAGTTAAACTTTTCATATATCCACAAAGATGGTAATAGACCTGAGATCATCTAAATATGGAGCTTCACTTGATGAAGTAGATATTCAAAAGATATTAGAAAAGTTTACTTGACACATAGTGATAATATTAACTTGCCTTTATTTGATGGGTTTTATTGTTTCATAAACCCCTTAGTCTTTTATACTTAAACATTTTCTACAATGAAGTTTGTGTTCTTAAAAAAAAATTATATGAAGTACTTTCATCCCAATGGCTCACACATTAGCAATTTGGATGAGATTGCCCCATTAAAAATGGAGATTAATCATACTAGTAATTATTAAATTAAAGATCCCAACTTTAATTTATTAATCATGAACATTTATAGATTATTATTCCTAAACATTATTCTCTTCCATATAACACTTATATGCAATCTTTAGAATTACAATGATAATCATTGAATTTTAATGAAACATTCATGCATATAAACATCATAATAAAATATTATTTAATTTAATTCAATATTAATTATTTTCAGAGCATAATTCCCAAAACCAATAAAATAAATTAAAATACTACATAAACTCAAAAATACTAAAAGTACTAATTTTGGTAGAAAATTAGCTCTTAAGGTGAAGGTCCTCCTACTATACCGACAAAACTTGTTCTGAGAAAATTTTATAACAAATGAGTTTGACTAATAAAACTGAGCAAATAACAATTATATATATATACATACATACATATATATAAAACTATAGATGACATAGAAATGCGAGATGCAGTATAAACAATTAATGATAACAACTAATAGAAAAATTGGTATTCTAAAGTTATTATTTCTAAGGTAGTAGTGAATAAGTAAAAGAAATGCATATGCAATTTATGCTACTCATATACTCATAATTATGTGTAGGAAATATTTTCAATCATGTATTTTTATGCCAAAATATTTTCTATCACATTAGGTATTCTCAAAGATGTCAATATGATGACTCATATCGCTTATATTATCTAATAACATCCAATTATGTGTGTGTGTGTGTGTGTATAAAGCATTTATAGTTGATTTTCAATGACACATGAATAAGAAAAGGTAAGTACTAGTCTTATGAAACTTTAATAATTTTATAAGGACTTGTCAATTAGACTAACCATAATAAAAGAATTTTAATGCTGACATTATTATTATTATACTAATATGCATATCCATATCTCATTAAAAAGTGATTAATAAATATACAATCAATAATATAATCAACAATATTTATATTTCTAATTATAAATTTGCAGCAATAATATATATTACATTTAACTAGAATGACCTATACGAAAATGAATATTTCAATTGCATTTATAGATTGAATGTGTAGGAGTATATGCAACTATGTAACAAGGTAGAAACTATATATGCAATTTATTATTTATCATGAGCATGAAAACAAAATAATTTACTAGCATGTGCATAATATCAAATAAAATATCAATGGAAGACTGACAATCCTACAAAATATCTAAGAATTTAGTACAAATATCAATGATTGTGCCTTTAGAAATGAAGGATATGTTTATATTTTAATAAAAATTAGTCACTTACCTCAAGACGAGTAGCACAAAACTCTCAATTTCATTGGGATTCCACCACTGAGCTTAGAGAAATTTAACTCAATGCCCTACACACAACATCCCTAGTTTAACATTTAAGGCTATAACAAGAATAACATAAGGTACATAAAACCAGATGTATCTAACTTAATATTTTTAACTAGTCACAAGTAACATTACATAAAAAATAGCTATGACATAATTTCAGCATACCTTCCATGGGAAATAATTGGAAATTACGGATGGATTTTCAGTCAAAAAATTTTAGATGGAAGTTCCAAGGAGAAAGAGTTTGCGCAAGTGTCACTTAAAGTTGTGACAAATTTTTTGATGAAGAATTTTTCAGTAGAAAATCTACTGGAGGCTGGTTTAATTATGGGCTAAAGATCTGATGCCTGGCCCAATTTCTCAATTCCTTCCTTGTGTGACTTTGGCTCTCTCTTCTCAAGAACTGGTGAGAGAACCTTAAGGCATAAAAAATCTTCTTCAAAACATGTGTTTTTTTGTATAATTTGTTTTCATATAATCGAAGGTAAATAACTTTATCTTGCTTGAACAACTATTTATTTGTGATTTTATCTATTCATTCTTGAGGAATATTATAATTTTGAGGTTTTATACTGTTTAAATTTTTTTCAAACTCACATATCTCAAACTAAGATGTTTATTTAGAGTTTGGTATATGATTTTATATGTTAAGGTTTACATTTTTTTGAAATTTTAATTTGAGATTTTTGGGTTATGCATTTCATAATTAATTTAATGTGCTAAATTGTGGATAGACTTGGGTTTTAAAAATAAATTTTAGAAAATTTAATTTTATCTTTTTTAAATGACTTAAATATCTAATAATAATACTTTAGTGAAATGAAGCAATAGAAAAAGCAATAATAGAAAAGTAAAGTGCAAAAAAGTAAAGGAAGAGAACCCAACGATTTTTACATGGTTAGGTTAAACCCTCAAAATCGGCCTACATCCACGCCTAGCCACCCATGCTAGGAATTCACCAAAGTTGAGATTATAACAAATCTCCCATACTCTCTTTCACGGGCAAGTACAATCCAACATATACTCTCTTTAAAGGGCAAGTACAACCCAACACCTACTTTTCTTAACAGGCAAGTACAACCCAATAAGAAATCAAAATAAGGCAAAGATAAAGATACAAGTCTAAATCTCAATTTTAAAATATTTTGCACTCACAATCCAATCTATACTAATATTAAGATAATTGAATATTAATTAAAAAGAGATCTCACTTTAACTTTAAAGATGAAATTAAAATAAGATCTTTAATCAAATGTTTAATGCAATTAAGTAACTTATTGTTGCTTGAATGATCTTAAAAAAGTTTGAAATGATTTTCTAGAATGACTTTGAAATACAAACTAAAATGTAATTACAAAAACTTTACTTCGAATTGTTTCCCACATTGGCTAACTTTTATTCAAATGATAAATGTATGTGTAATTAGAATAACTAAACGATCACTTGAATAAAGGTTTGAATGATACCACAAGAAAGCTATCACATAACATATATATAAACCAATTGAAAAAAAGAAATCAACAAGCACAAATTAATTTTTGCAAGTCGCGAAGTGGTTGGCCAAATAGAAAAATGAAGTGAAATAAGATGCTAAGCACAATCAAACTTAACCAACCTATATGAAACTTTAAGCCAAAGTGATAAATAATGGATATTCAAATGATTAAGCATTAGGAAATTAAAAACCTTTGAAAGAACTTTAGCCAAACAAAAAAACAAAAGGATTATATAATGATTAAGCACAAAATAAATTGATCTCTTTATGTTAGGTTTAAGCAAAGTAAGAAATCAAAAGATTATCAAGTAGTTAAGCCTAAAACAAATTGATCTTCTTATAATTATTGTTGGGTAAATAAGTGCTAAAGGTTATGAGGTGAATGAACATAAGATAATTTAAATAACCTTGTAAACTTCAAGGCTAAGAAGAAATAAAAGAAGTATAATAACTTAGAACCTTGTAAATTCAAGACCAATGCTATGATGCTTTTGACCAAGGGAGGAAACACACCAAACCTTCACTTTTACCAATCAATCTTGAAGCCAAATAAATGCTCAAGGGAAAGAAAAGAATGATGAGGAATGCTTGCACTTGAATCACCAAAAAATCTCCAAATATTTGCTTTAGCAAGGATCTGCCAAGGTGGAGAAGATGAGCAAGAGAGGAAGAAAGAATATTAGCTTTTGGCACCTTTTTAAGTTGAAACAAGGCTCTTAAATTGATGAGGGAGGAGTCTAGGGTTGGCAAAAATTGATCCAATGAGAGGGAAATCGATCTGACATAAATATGAATTTCAAATTCAAAAAAATAAGGATCGGCCAAGGAGATCTTCAATAGGCTCCTTTACAAATTTGTTTCAACCCAATATGGAATGTTTGCTAAGTGATTCATAGCTGAAAATAGAGGAGATCCCATAAGACATTCAGCCATGGAGATTTTAACATGAAGAAGGGAGTTTTGAATAAAATATCCATGGAAAAGCACTTCAAAATATATCCATGTATTTGTTATCATTAAAATCATATATTACAATATATATCCAATATCATTTAATAAAATTTTAATTCAGTGATTATAGGCTAAAATGACAAAATTCTTAAAAGATGTGAAAAATATTAAAATTATTATTTTACAAAAGTATAGCTATACTGATCATCATAATGTTTCAAAAATATCTCCCTTGTTTAGTATTTATGGGCAAGTAAATTTTGATTAACTTTTAATGCAATCTTAAATTAGAATCTAAACTGTACTTGACAATGAGCTGTCTTCTTCTCATGGAACACTCCATTCAATCACTCCCTCTACCTGAGCTCTCCTCTCCCCTTCTCCATCGATCTTGCCAACTAGCCATAGGTTGGGCACATTAGTGAAGTCTAATTTAGAATTTAAAGTAGTTTAAGAGCTAGGAGAAAATTAATTATAACATTACTATAGAAGGTTCAATTCCTGAATGGTAGCTAGTTGTAATCTTGTATGTTATATTGATTGTTTATGAGTTACATACTTAGAAACTTATGTTATTTGGGCTTTGATTATCTAGTCATTACTAATTATATAATTATTATGGATTAAAAATTTAGTCCTCACACTTTTTAATTTATTTAACATATGAATATCCATAACTAGCAACCATAAATGTATAATAGATTACATCCAAATAGAAAATGATTAACTAATAAATTCTTGAATGGTGTTGAGCACTTTATGCACGTGGCATCTAAATTTTCTACTTATCTTTTTGAAAGCAAGTTTTGATGTCCATATGTGAGGCATAAAAATCAACCCTTCTTAGTGCATGATGAAGTTAAATTAGATTTGTGCCATAGGGGTTTCCAACCAAATTATTGGTTCTGGACATCACATGGTGAGTTTGAGCTATATATTGATGCTGATGCTAGTGCCTTAACGAGTTATGCATTCCTTTCAATTGAATATAATTCTGGACAAAAATATGAAGAAATGATTTTCGATGTTACAAGAGTTGAGTTTGCAGGAGTAATGAAAGAGGAACCACCTAACAAATAAGCTCAAAAGTTCTATGAATTGATAAATGCTTCACATCAACAATTATGGGAAGATTGCACAAACCATACTAAACTGCTCTATGGCTGTAAGAATGTTAAGCATCAAAATAATATAATATGCCACATGAATGTTTTAACCAATTTGTAGGGCTACTTAAAGAGACAAACCCACAAGAAAACTTTATTTCGGAGGACCTAATTAGAACAAAAAAGTTGGTGTCAAAGTTAGGTCTGAGTTAATAAAAAATTGACTATTTTTCAATTATTGTGTGATATACTATAAGGATAATGCACTGGATGTCAAATTCAAATTTTATGGAGAACTAAGTTTAAGCCATAGAGTATAAAACAACACAAATAAAAGGATGTTCTCCATAAATGATTGTTCTACTTGCCGCTTACTCCTCATTTCCAAAGACTATATGCTTTTATGTTTAGCTAAGTACATGCAATGACACTATGATAGAGCAAGTGTGCCAAAAAATTTTTGAGTCATCTATTGAATGAAGATGCATGGAAGCATTTTAATCATACTTACCTTAATTTTATAGCTAAGCCATGCAATGTAATATTTGACCTATGCGCTGATGGTTTCATACCATATAGTTAGTCTGTGTTGCCTTATTCATGTTGGCCAATATTTACACCCTACAATCTATCTCTAGAGATGTGCATGAACACACCTTATATGTTTCTTACTCTAATTATACCTTAGCCATATAATCCCAAATAAAAAAATTTGATGTCTTCTTGCAGCCATTAATTGATAAGTTGAAAATCTTATAGTAGAATGGTGCACTAATATATATTATTACTACAAAGTAAAATAAATTAAGGCAATGCTTATACGATTATCAATAACTTTTTACATATTGAATGTTGTTAGGGTAGAGCACCATTGGAAAGTTTATTACGCATGGATTTATCAAAGGCATTTACTCTTAAAATGGTCAAAAAATCTTAGTTTTATTATTATTATATGTTTCTACCAATTGATTATCAATTTGAAGAAATAAGGATACATTTATAAAATTGAGTTGAGAAGTTCAAGCAACCTCCAAGATTAGTGGGACTTATGGAAAATTATTAGTTTAATCCCAACTATACAGTCTCTATGTTATTTGATAGTCATCTTTTATATTATGGTGTAAACCACAATAACATGAAAACAAGTATTTTATGGGAGCCACCTTACTAGATGTTTAATCTAAATAGGTATAATTTGAATGTGATGTATATAGAAAAAAGTTTCTTTAATAATATATTCAACACTACGATGTATGTTAAGGGAAAAAAATAAAGATAATGTAAAGGTCAAATTAGACTATAAGGAATACTATAGTAGAAGAGAGATAGAGCTGAAAGAGTCTACAGGTGCAAACTTCTGAAGCTTAAAATCAAGTATTATCTAACATTTGACCAATAGCGGAGAACATTTTGTGAGTGAGCATAATCATTAAAGCTACCATATGATTATACATCTAATTTAAGCTGATGTGTTCATTTGAGGTTAGAAAAAATATTTAGAATGAAAGGCCATGATTGACATATTTTTCTATAATACTTAATGTCAGTTGCATTTAGTGCTCTACCTGATCAAATATTAAATCCTTTGATCAAATTTACTCTATTCTTTAAGGAAGTCTCTTCAACTTGATTAAATATGAAAGCTATAAAGCAACTAAAATTCAATATTTAAGTCATACTCTGTAAGCTTGAAAGAATTTTCTCTCATACTTTTTTGACTTAATAGAGCACCTGTTAATACATCTACCATATGAAGCTAGAGTGAGAGGACCAGTATAGTATTGCTAAATGTACCTTTGTTTGAGAGATATCTATTTTTATTGAACAATAATATTAATTATATATCAATTAATGTATATTTAATTCCTAAAACTAGTATAAATTTTTGAATAAACTTAAAAAAATTATAAAGAATAAAGCATGCCTTAAAGGCTCAATATGTGAAACTTGGTTTAAGAGACTATAAATTTTTACACCTATTATTTTAAGCCACATGCATAGAAGGATGATTTCAAAGGTGTTGGAACTTCACCAAATGCTCTCTATTTTCAAAATTCTAAAATGTATTGGGTAGAAGCACATCAAGATATTTGAATGATCTAGCTAAGAGTTGGCAATCAAAATTCTTATCAACTATGATGAAGTTTAACTTTTTTTGAGTAAGACTATCAATGCAATAATATCCAAATTTGGGTTATAGCTCAGATATGAAGTCTATCTAATCTTGTTAGTTTCAATATTGAGTTCAGGCTATTTGTAAACTCCTCACACTTGGATGATACTAATATTATTAATATGAAGGTTGAAGATGAATTCCCTATATGATTTAGATTACATGTAAGAAATTATTATTATAAACTAAAAATATTTTTTAATTTAGTAGTTGCATCTTCTTATATAGCTCAATGTAATAAGTTTATGATTGGTGGAATGGAGTGGTGAACTAGGATCTTGATGTCCTTTGCTTGGGTACTCATGTAAATTATGAATATATGGCTAATTTATGATGTAAATGACAATAGATTTTACACATGCTCTTAGTTAAAAGAAAACAAAACATATAACAAGAGTGTTTACATCAAAGGAAACACACATTTAGATAATGATATATTATTATGGAATTTTATAAGAAATTATGGAATTATAATATCCAGGATCAAATGAGACAAATATCATTTTATTTAATTTTGATTATTTGATTAGGACACATAAGTTATATGGGATCACTAAAGTGAAATTGAGTAAAATATGCTAAGTTTGATCAATTTATCTCTCAAACCACTTAGGTGTATTACCTTAGATATCCTAGAAGAGTAAGAGTGAAAAATAGACTAGTAGTAATTATGATCAAACCTAGAGCAAGAGTTGAAGTTCAAATCATATTGAATTTGTTTATCAAGAAAAAAAGATGGCAGATTTTGAACTTCCAAGTGATGATGTTGAGCCAATAATAAACTTACATGATGCTAATGTTGATTATGAAGATGTTATTCAATCTATAGATGAGGACAGTGAGGATGATGAGAAATAAGATAATTTAAATTCAACTTTTAGTGATTCATTAGAGTAAACTATATAACATATGTGTTCAAGATAGAATATTTTCTTATGCTCCTCTCACGAGTAGTAAAACATTGCACTATATTTTTTATGTAATACTTAAGGTGTACTTATTTTCTATTTTTTACATACTATAGTTGCACACTATTTTTTTTATATTTTTTGTGTACTGTTTCTATTTTATTTTATTTAGTACTTCTCTTTTATTTTTTTCTAACAGATCAAACCATTATAATTTTTTTAAAATAGATTGCATCAAGTGGTGGTGATGGTCCACATCAATCGATTACAAGCATTTTGAGGAAGAAGAGGACCTAGTATTCAAACTACCACTATGGTCACTACTATAACCTCCATTTCGATCTTGCCACCTCAGATTGCCGGACTTACCCATATACATGCCTACCACTCTCTATATCCTATTGATACTACATCATCATTTTATTAGGTACATAGGTAAATTTGTGCCCATGACCATGTGCCACTTGATCACTATTTGATCACTGGAGATGAGTCTCTATTTGAGAAGTTTAAATTTTTATTGGTGCTAAATTATTCAAGTTCAATCTTCAAGGAAGCATAAAAAACATAATATGGGAAGCCATATGATGTATATGTATCAGAAGGTGCTAGTGATGCTATATGGTTATCATAGAAGGTTATCATATGTATTATCATCTTTAATGCAATAGATTATAAAAAAAGTTATTATCATTAATGTGTAATGTAACAAAAGATTTTAGGTATTTGAGCATAGCAAGAACATTATGGAGGCATTGCCCATTTACATGATATTCCACAGACATACACAAGTCTGGGTAGAGGCCTCTTTGGATTGGAGAGTATGTATGGGTTGAGCTTTGTAGATCCTAATCCTCCCATATTACATTCATAAAAGGGAACATGCTAAATGAAATTAAGCATTTGGAGGCTCAGTTCCACACATTGAGTAAGAGAAGAATATTGAGTCATTTGTTACTTGTAGTAATTAACTTTATAATCACCCTTAATTAATTTCATTGGTATGTTTGTAGGCCAAATTTTTTGGAAGGGAGCCATTCATTGTAGAATTATATAGTAGAACACATGAGCATCATGTGGACTAGTAGTGAGTTGATGTTTGATTATAGAGAGCTTACATAAGTGAATGTATTAATTTTAAATTATAATTTTATTAAAAATATATTCAATTTAAATAATATTACAATTTTTTGTAGGATGATTATATGAAGATGAAGGACTAGTCAAAGCTTCACTCATGCAGATAAATCTAATAGATAGTATGAACAATCAAAGTATGACATCTAGAAAGAGGTTGTCAGATGTAAGAAGAAGGAAATGACATTTAGCCTAGGTTTGCATGATCAACCTATGATGCTTGACATTTGTTCATTGGAATAAGAAAAAATTTGATTAGCATGTTGTTGTAGTGGTGTAGGACATAAAGACTTGAATTACTGCTTGTTTGGCTTCTATAGAAGTAAGAATGCAAAAGATGCACTAAGATAGATGGAAGGGGAAAGAGCTAGTGGTGGAGAACAAGAAGGAGTAGGATGACGATGATGATGAGGAGAGTGTTGATGAGTAGGTTTATGTTTGTACTTGTAGTTTGAGTATTATGTTTGTATCATATCATTTTAATGTTTAACTTCATGTGATAAATGATTAGTCAAGTGTTAATATTTGACTATTGTAATGAAAACTTTGATGGATTTATATTCTTATTGGTTGTAATTATGTTAGAGGAAATTGTGAATCAATTATGTAGTTTTCTACAAGTGTAAGAATTAGAACATATGTGAAGCTCTTTCAAAAAATATACCAATTTTCAAGAGATTTTTGATGAATTTTTCCATCACAAGTGTTGAGACAAACCACATGAGGCTCTCTAGGTAACAAAAATTTTCAATTGCATGAATTCCATAAAATTTTTGATAGGCTACCACCGACAAAATTTCAGCCATAAATTTTGTTGGAGAATTTTCAAAGGTAATTCCCTCTTCATGATTTTTCCATGCGGATGTCTATTAGTTCTTCAGGAAAATATTTGTAGTGAAAAATCCATCAAAAATCCATCAGAAACACTATACTGGCAAATAAGTTCAAGTTGGAATGCATTTCCAAGGGAGTAAATCCATTAGAAATTCATTGGAAATGTGTATTTTGAATGGAATTGGCTTGATTTGTAACAAAAATTTTCATTACAACAACAACAAGCTTTTATCTCACTAAGTTGGGTCGGCTTTTCTTTCCTAATTCTCCAAATTTGTACATCTAAACCAAGTTTTATAATAATGCTTCTTATTTCTTATCTTTTTTTTTCACACTCTGACTCCACCACCAACTATTTTTATTAAAAGAAAGTTTTTTTGATTCTCCAAGCACATTTTAGAAATTTGCTTAATTTCACTTGCTACTTTTCCCACATAACATTAGTTTCCTTATGAACATCCCAAATTCTAAGCTCTTGTAGCTTGCTCTTAAAATATTGTTATTTGTGTTCTTAAGTGTCCCCATTTAATCCTAGAACAATAATTTGATTTATTTTTCCTCTTACAATCTTTCATCTTAAAATCTAAAACAAACAATCGATGTTGGGTACTTAAATATTCACTTGGAATGACCTTACAATCGTTACAATCTAAATGATCTATTTTTCTTATTAGAAAATAATCTAAAACTAACAAAAATTTTCATTGAAAATCAATAATCCTCTTGTTGTGTAAAGTATCGAAAATCATTAATTAGGCTTGTTGAAAATATCAAGTAGATGGAGCAAGAACCCTCGAGAGAAATGGGGTTAAGCAAAGGGATCGATGGTGGAAGATAAAAAGTAGGAAAAATGGAAGAAATATAATTTTTTACTCAAGATCCCCAAAATGTGAGTATAGAATATAGGGATCTATACTATCAGCCCAAAAAATCCCCCCATAAGAAAGAAAAAAATCTTTTATAATCATACATAGAAGAGTCATATAAGGTAAGTTCAATACAATAGATTCCCACCTAGGCTGATGGCGGTGAGCGAGCAAGATTCACGCAGGTAAGAATGAGGTTGAGGAGAGTAGCCGCATTATCACTCAGCTTAGTCACTAGATGCCGACAAGTAGAATTAGGTCTTGCCTTTAAGTTATAGAACTTCGAGTGTTCGGCTTGTTAGATCAGACATTTTTTCCCTCGTTGAGTGCTCCTTTTGGTGAGTGTTCTTATTCAGGATTGCCAAGCACGCTTCTTGCGAGTACACTAATCTTGACTTATAGGCTCGCTTAGGTATACCCGCTTCTTTGGGCATACAATTTAGCTCCCTAATTCTTCTACTCTTTATGGAGGTACCTCATAAAATGGACAAAAGAATAAAAATGGTTAGCTGTTAAACATTTAATGATATGAGAAAATTCATTCAATTTTTGAGAGTCACATCACCTTTGGACTGATCCATTTTTTTAGTGCTCTAGAGACTATACATGGATCTTTTTCTTTTTTCTTCGACGCTCTCAACATTCCTCAGCTCTATGATCGAGTAGGTGCTCTATCTTCGCAAGAGTTAATTCTATAAAATATATTGAAATATAGCCTCCATGGACACAAAGATGCTTTGGGGTGACATTAATCCCACAGTCCTATGGGTAGGCCTTAATAAGAAGGCCAAGAATGCGAAGAAGTCAAAAGAAGCCACCGCCATTCCTATGGCTTAACCGACTTATCACAACTCAATCCTCATGACCACCACCCTAATTGTTACTTTTTTTTTTGCTGGGAGAATGACACTCTTTATCTAAGGAGTGAGATACTATAGCAATTGAGAGGTTGGTGACACTTACTAAAGAAGAGGAAGAAGGGATGAGTTGGTTAGTTGGGTCGGCCACCAAGAAAGCGACTGTGGAGAAGTATCTCATCGAGGTGGGTTTGCCTATTAGTGAGTAATGTGAATTCCTCTAATTTGATTCTCTTATCTTCTTCTCTTGTCGCAGCTGAGTGTATCTATCATTTAGGCTTCAAGGATGGTGATGGCCACTTGTCACTCACAGGTCATTTTTTTCATACTGAGATAACTTCGTGGAAATACTTCATCTTTCAATGGGAGATTTGTTGGGCCATTTTTCGAGTAGAGAAGAATTTTTTTTACTAGAAAGGTGGTTTTCCCTCCCAAAGAACTGATATCAAATCCTCTTATTGAAATTATCTTTCCAATTTTTGATGAATTCTTTTCTCGTTGACTAGCACTGACTCTGAATTTACTACTGACCCAATTTGTGTCGCAAGTGGACTTAATGTAGATCTCTCATTTGTCTTGGGTGACCAGATGTACTTTGTCGCTAAGACTAGCTTCACCTTTACTGACATTAAAGAAATGATGGTTGGCTTCCCCTCTCTTACCCACAAAGATAGCGGTTAGTCTATGAGGGGTGAGTCTTCCTATAAACTGAGAAATAAGATGGATGAGCCATGAGTATTAGCAAATTCCTCCTAGACTAAGGCTTTGTGAGGGGAGGTCACCTTTTTGAGGGAGGCCTTAGACTCATCCCAATGAGATATGGGCGAGCTACAAGCACAGTTGGAGCTAGAGTCTCGATAGTCCTTAGAGGTTGAGTACTGGGACAACTTGATGACTATGAGGGGCGAGATATTATTGTTGCATAATTTTTCCAACTCACAAAGTACATCTCTTTTCCTTTCAGGTGCAAAGTTTTTATTTGACTATATGTGTAAGAAAAGTGGACTCACCAAGGATTGGCATTTGTACATTGTAATAAAATTACAGAAAAAATAATGTATTTAAGGTTATAATGAGTGAGTATGTTGTACCTCTTTCCAACAAATAAAAATATATATATTTAATAATTTTTTGCTTATGAGTACAATGTGGTTTTTTTACTATAGCGTATTGATTATTTTTCTTATATCTCATGTTGATTGGGATAACTATGGGATTGGGGTAATCGTCTCTTCACTGAATGCTTGATTTGGTGACTATATCTTTACATCTCTTTTACTATGCTTATAAGTTCTCCTTGGCCAGAGTAGTTGAAACTTTTCTTACTTTCCTTGGACTGTGCGGGTAAAACTTTCGTACAAGAAAATCTTGATCATTATATTGTCATCTGTGAGTATGGCTCTAGTCAAGTAAGTAGCTTTATCTTTCCACCATGCTCAAATGAAAGAGGTCTTCAACTTGAATCTAATTTCTAATTTTATCGTGCAAGTGACAAAGAGGATCGAGCATCTTAATTCTGTGAGGATGCAAGAGCTTTGCATCCCACTTACCCACTTTAGGAATGGGTTTTGAATTCCCCTTTCACATGAGTGGATAGGCATCTGTGATTTCTTTGGAGTGGTGCCTGCCTAGATCCTAGTCAATTCAGTAGAAGGAATCACAACCTTTATCCAATTCTTGTAAGAAGAAGGCATTCCATAGAGTCTCATTTTTTTCATGGTTCGATCATGGAGAAGGGTCACCAGGATGAGATCATGCTATTTTCATCAATTCTACTAAAAATTAATCATCTCCCAAATAAAGTATAGAAGTGGTTCTTGCAGCTTTTGTTTGTAAAGAGCAAGACCTTTTGGTCCGTGTCAACTGCTCCCCTCCCTTATCAACGGAACAAGGCCATCAAGCTCAACAATCTAAGTGTACAAATAGTGAAGGTGATGGACAAGTTGTAGGGTCACATCATGAACGTCTCTCTCTACCTCTACTTTGGGCGAGTCTTCATTGCTCTCAATAAATTTGATCTCCCTCTATACCCACTAATTCCTTTATAGGTTTCAAATTGGTTATGATTTTTTTATTTGAATTTTTAAGAGGGGCATCTCCAGTTGTGCCTGAGCTCAACCTTGAAGTGATCCACTTGAGGAAGGGAGCAAGATTGAGCAAGTGGTCTCCATGAGAATCAACCTCTCACGGAGATTGGTGAAAAGGAAGAGAAGGGGACTCCCTGGGGCTCTGAGAGGCTGCTTGAGTTCCACTCTAGAAAGTACAAGAAGAGTGGCAAGCTCAACTCATCATGAGTTGCCATGGAGAAATGACTCTGAGGAAGAGGAGGAGGAGGAGGCCTAGTAGGCAAATTCTCCCACCTATGATCCCTCCATGATGTTTACTAGGTAGGCTCCTCCATCTTTCAAAGTGATCTCAAGCTCTTGGGAAAACTCCCATGCTTGCACACACACACTCTCATGATGGCTTAGGCAATAATGTGATAGTTGACTAGAGAGGTATCCCACAAGTTTCTTGAGAAGGGGAAAAAGGCCTTCTTGAGTGGGACATAGCTGGTGCAAACATAAAAAAACTGCATTCTTAAATCCCAACATAGGGACTTTCAGGCTGTCGTGACTTGCCAGGAGGAGGAGAAGGAGAGGGTGATCATGGAGCTCACTTGCTTCATGGAGGTGAAGAGGGAGTTATAGGTGGAGCTCAATCATCAGAATGCAAAGTTTTAGAAGAGAGTAGCCAAGTTCACCAAGTTTCTCTATTCAAATAAGTACCAAAAGATCCTGTAGTGGAGGTTCAAGGACAACACCAACTTCGTCATCACTAAATTGGTGAAGCTTGATCATATGGATAGTAAGTTCTTGGACTTTTATAATGCACACATGCTTCTGAACTCAGAAGATGACGATGAGGGGAGTTAGAGTTAATATATTCTTCCTTTTATTTTGTAATAACCTTTTGGTGAATAAGACGTCTAGATCCTGCTCACTTAAATGTAAAAGACATTGTGAAATAAAAGTTATAAATATATTTTCAATCGAATATACTTATTTAGATGATGACTTGATTTGTTCTTTACTAAGTATTTTAAATGGATAATCTTACTTTGTGTGAATGACTCTTATTTTAACTTATATCATGTTGATCACTAGGTTAATCTCCTGATAATTGTTTTAATATGGAAAGTTTGTGTTTTGTCATTTATCAATATGCGAATAGTTTCTGATCGTGATACTAACCATGAGAGAGTCTTAACTATCATGTGTAAACTTGTTAGTGTGATGCTCATTTGTTTGAATGAATTAGTTCTTGACTTAACAATATTTTGAGCCGTTAACATTAATGGTACTTCCATGAGCGATTGCCTTAATATTGTGATTTTATGCTTACTAATTTATAAAAGAAATATTAGCTCTGCTCGGCTCTAAATGTTTTATGTATTCACATTCTTTATTAGTCTCCCTCCTTCAAGAAAATTAATCCTTTCTTTATCGTTGACTTCGTGGATATCGACCCTAATCAAAATTCACCAGCTAGATGGGGTGTTGGTCATTTAGTTGTCAATTAGAAGAGCTAGTCTTCTTAATTTAGTTGCTGACCTCACAGAGTGTTGATCTTACATTATAGTTGCCAACCTCATAGAATGTTAGTCATTTTAGTTTTAGTTTTAGTTCTGGTGTCAATTTTACATTGTAGTTTGCCACATGAAGTGTTGGTATTTTTATTGTAGTTCGACCTTAGGGGTGTGGTATTACATTGTAGTCACCAATCCCTGAGTGTTGGCATTTTTTAATTTTATTTATTGACCTCATGGGAGTCAATTCTACACTATAGTCACCAACCACATGAAGTATTAGTCATTTTTATTTTAATTGTCTCACGGGTGTTGGTCACATGTAGTCACCAACAACACAGAGTGTTGGTCTTTTTTAATTTTAGTTTTCAACCTCATAAGGTGTTGATCTTACACTATAGTCATCAACCACACAGAGTGTTGGTATTTTTTAATTTTAGTTGTTGACCTTATGAGATGTTGATCTGAGAGTGTTAGTCTTTTTTAATTTTAGTTTTCAATCTCACGGTCATTACATTAAGCTTAAAGGATGGGTGGTAAGACTAGTTTTCTTAGGCCAAGAATGGTACACCAAGTTTTCAAGTTTCTTACTCTAGCATTCATCACTCATTGAGTGGGATAATTCTTTGAGCCAAAAAAAGGTTCATCGAGTATCCTGAGTGACCACGCAACTCCCTGAGTATTAGGAGTTTGCTTTTCTTGACAATAATTTTTCTCGTGCCATTAGTGGTACACCACTCGGGTCTCCTACTCAGGCTATACTGCTCATTGAGTGGGACCTTTCCATGGGAAAAAATGACTTGCCAAGTATCTTGAGTCATCACGTGGCTTATTGCATTTTAGGGGTTCGCTTTGCTAGATAATAAATTTCTCGGGCCATAAGTGGCACACCAAGTACTCGGGTCTCATACTTAGCTTTCACTACTCACGAAATATTTTGAGTCATCGCATGGCTCTCCAAACATAAGTATCACCTTACGTTGTTTATGTAGGCTTCCTTAGAAACCATTATGATATTGCTAATGAACTTGTTTAAGGAGAAAAATACATAAAACTTCATTATTGAAATGAGAAGATACATGATACTCAAAATTCTTTAAACTTAAAAGAGATATACCCGATGCTATAACATTGTTGTATAATTATGATTTTGAGATAGGCAAAAAGAACATTTTTCAAGAGAAAGATATTTCTATTGAGAATTTTACTAAATTAAAGTAAGATTCTAAATTGCTCGCTTTTAGTTCTAAAAAAAATTTTAAAAAAAAGGAAAGAAGAATAAATTTTTTTTAAAAGAGCATTAAAGTGATTATAGAAAGATAAGAAATGGAGGCTCAAACCACATCCCTCAACTTATCCACCTAAAGCTTCTAGTCACAATTTGATTTTGAGGATGACCTTGAGGACTAATGAAGATAAGTAAGTGGCATAAAGTATACAAAGAGCCATTATATTATCCAAATGCATATAAAAAGAAATGGTATGAGGTAACTTATTTTATTTTTAAAAATATTTTTTCTTAGATGATTTAGGTCCTTAAATTAGTTATGTTTCATTCATGCCTAACTAAGCTATATAAATTTCATATCCTATATGTTAAATGAATTATTTATTTTAAAAATTCTATAAATCATATCAAATTCATATTTTAAATATTAATTTTGGTTTATTGTGGCATTAAAATTTTTATATATGAGTATTATAATGTTATTTTCTTTCAAATTTTAAATTCTTTAATTTTTATAAGAAGCCTATTTAATCTACACACTTGTGTACATCAACTAATCATAAACTATATTAATTTTCTTAGTTTGGTGATCAAATGATTTAGATAATTGCTTTTACCATAGTTTTATACTTGATTTGATCTCACATGCCCCTTCAAAAAATTATGATTTTTATTAGTTTATTTATTATAATTAAGCTTATTCAACATATGTTATTTGATAAGTTTATTATGCATTATTTAAACTTATTCTTACTTTTCATAGCTCATGTTTATTAATATATTTTAGCTTATGATAAAATAAAATAAATCTTGGCTTTATTAACTGTCATGAATGAATAAAAGTTCACTTGTAGCACACGTATACTAATAGTTCATGCAAGTTATAAAATCTATTTTTAATAAAACTTTATTTTTAAAATTAACATTTTAAACCATTACATTTTATTTCATGATATAATAATTTTTATTAGTATCTTAAATTATTATTACTCTCAAAATATACCTATTTTGATTGGTGGAATATGGATATCAAATTATTTTATTGCTAAAATTTTATGGTAGAGACATGTCTCAATTTATCTTGAGCTCAATTATATATTCATTAAATTTGACATTTTCCATCATTCATATATTATTTTCACATCAAACAAAGATTATATTTTAGTTCACATTAAATATGAGGGAAATATATATTAAGCTTATTAATTTTAATTATTTTAAACTCATATTTAATTTATTTTATGCTTAATTAAGGGGCAAAATTTTATTGATATAACTAATATTTTTTACTTTTTGATGATGTCAAAAGAGAGAAATATGATGTTGGTTGTTGTGGTGAAAATTTTCATATAAGATTTCTAAAGAATAAAATATATACCTCCATCTTCACTCTATGCAGGATGAAGATGGAAATATACATCTTCTTCTTTTTATGCATTTTTGACACTTAGATCCATATGTTCTTATTGATGGGTATGACATTGAGGAGAGGTGTATTATCTCTCAAAGATATAGGTTACCACTCTACAATGGATCTAATCACCTCAAGAACTCTAAGACAATGCATGTACCATAGATTCTTACTTTACATGGAAAAGTAAAGTAGGGTTTATTTTAAAGGGTTTGTTAAGTTCCCTAGGCCACATAGTTAATTACATCCTAATGAGATCCCTTAGGAATACTCTCGATTAAGGTAAATGATCACTCTGATTTCAATAGGTAAGACTATCAATCAATTAGTTTATTTTGGAAGATCAAATGAGATTGATCAAAGAGAGTTATTCAAAAAAGGAGATAAGTAGGAAATACTCATGATGGAAGAAAACCTAGCATCTCAAACTATCCTATGGTTGGGCTTTATATTTTTGAAATTATTCATTTGAGTTGACTTTTATTAGAAGTTTAGGCTTATGATTCCACAACACAAGGTTATGGAAATGCCTGAGAGGTGAGGATTTATGCTTATGGCCTATAGAAGGGAGAAGCAATAACAGAACCTAAATCTAGGGAGCTTTAGCGAGGGACAAAAGTATGACCTAAATCTAAGGCAAAAAATGGATATTTGGTTTGCCTCACAAGAGGACAAAAATCCGCTTGGACTTATAACACTTTGGGGTGGCCAAATAACTCCTCCTACAATTTTAAATTCATGTAGGCAAGTCATATGCTTTATGTAAGATAGCTAGGTTGTTATTAGAAAGAGACTAAGTCCTTAAACTCACTCCCTAAAAAGACTAGATCATGTAAGGGCATGCTTCAAATGACCTAAATCTAATGAAAATCATATTACATGTTGTTTTCATTTCTAGACAATCATTTGACTCAGACTTATAGGATTCATATGCCTAATACATGAGAAGCAAGATTATGGGCCAAAATTAACGAGAAGGGAGGAGGAGTATTTCCATAATGGCTCTCAAAGGTCAAGCCACGTTTCTCTGGCAAAGGTGGAAGTCCTCCAATCAAGAGTGAAAATAATATGCATTTGTGCATGATATTATAAAAGAAATACTTATCCTAAGGGTTGCTAATTCTTTTATCTTGATTTTTTAACAGGCTTTAGGTGAGGTTATGAGTTCTTTATTTTAATTTTAAATCATTAAACTTTAGAATATTTATTTTTTTCTAAGAGCTAATCACATCCAGCCATACATCAAGCAAGGAAGAAACTAGGAAAAAGATGTCATCTTAGTGCACAAGCTAAATAAATCATCAATCAATTTATAAAGCTAACACAAAATAATAAGAGACCATTTGTGGTCGGACACCACTGCACAAACCCAAAAAAAAAATTGGGTTACCAAGCTCTACTCTTATACAACCTGGATTACAAATGAATTAAGTATAATTAAGCAAGGAATTCATTGTTATGGGGGTCTTCAAGCTTCATTTCTTCATTCTTCTTTTCTTCTTTCTTCTTTAGTTCCTTCTTTTGGATGGTTGGCAGGTGGTTGCTCCAAAGGCTTCACATGGTGCATAAGATGAGATCTTATCACCAATGCTCATCCTAATCCCCAATAACAATCATTCCAAAATCCTAATTGCAAAAATACATGAAAAGAAAAAAGTAAATCTAACTAACATATGCAAAACAGAGATTAGATAAACAAGCCATATAACTCCCAAGCATATATATTGGATTTATCACCTCACACATGGGTGACTAAGTACACCTAGCCTATTAGATTATACTTAGCGATATAAGCACCTGTACAATAAAAGCATTTATATTTTTATTATTACAGCATCCCTTAAGCATAATTTCCTACAAAAAATAATGATTAGACTAAATCATCCTACCATTCATTCTACGTTAATTCACCCTAACATCCAGACTAAAATATATATCATAAAACAAAAGCAAATATCAAACCATACATCGCCCTAACCTAAAGCTAGAAGTGATGACTTAGTCTAAATGTGTGTGCTTTAGAAGGTTTGTGTGATATGCTTAACTATGGCTTTAGGGTTTGTATTTTCTAAATGTGAAAGTGTTCAACTTAGATGATGGTTTCATTTAAGTTATTTTACTGATTTGGGTTGATTTTATTTTGTATTTTTATTTGATTTGACTGAATCCTATAATTAATTACTAAATTTTAAAGAGAGGGAAAAGAGAAGAGAACTTCTCTTTCCTTCCCTACCTTAAGTAATTTCTAAAGTAGATTTATATTTTATTTTGTTTAGTGAATGTTTTATTATGCATTTTAATAAATCCTAAGTTTAATTTTTTTAAACAAACTTATCCAAAAAGAAAGACATTTTAAGATTAAATAAAGTGAATTAAGAGCACAAAACACACATCACTTCATTTTCTTTCCCAACATGTATAACATACATATGAATGAATCCTTAGCATATCTATACATACAAATAAAAATATTTAGCATACTTTATGATGAATTCTAAGTGAGTTACTTAAGAAAATTTGAATTCAATTTGAATGCTTTATGATGCATAATTTTTATTATGTAGAAAAGAGGCTTTCTTATCCATTTTCATATGCACACGTATGTATGAAAGGCATAAGGTGAATATGATGCATTGTTAACTAGGGGTGTAAGATACAAGACCTACTTAGGGAACTTAAAACCTTACAACCTGGGGTCAGACTAATATTCCACTTTCTTTAAATACAAGCATGTGTACAAAAGAAATAAAGGAGAAAGAAAGATGCAAAAAGTTTATGTTGGTTGATTTATTTTTGTTTATGCAATTTATATGTACAAGGGTAGATGTCCTTTTTTGGGTAATAGCATAGGAATGAATAGGAATGAGATTAGGCAAGTGTTGTGTTCTTTTCACATGAACTATACACTTTGCCAAATCCTATTCAAAACATACTAAAAGATGGGAGAAAAAAACTACACTAAGCACATCCTTATATTTTACTCACATGCAAGCTTGTAAATAAAATATAAGTAACACACTTTTAGTTTTGATAATTGGTTCATATATTTTGAAAATAATTTGGATTTAGTAGTGATAATAGCCACTCATATTCTTATTTTAGCCAAAACATGCAATTTAACATAAAATATATATTTCACTTTCATTTTTGATTTTTTGAAAAGAATGAATGCATGAAATTCATATGAAATACACATTTAGCATATTGGGAAAGAACTAAAATGATGAAAGAATGTAAACACATTCACCCTAATTAATTCCTAAAGATAATCTTATGAAATAAGAAAGCTTAAAGTAAATCAAATTATTTTTATGAAGAAGGTTTGGTTTTATTTTAAGTTTTATTTAATTTGAGAAATGTAAGGTGAGATTCCTATTCTTAACCCATTCCCACATGTGTATGATATTTAAGTTCAATTTTTAGATGATTAGGTCCATTTTATATTTTGATTAGGTTAAGGTATGAATTAAGTGCATTAATTACCCCTTACCTATGCCACCTTTACATATTTAATCAAATAATTATGAGCCAATGAGATGACATAAAACCTCACAAGGAATTTAAATTTATAATGCACGTAGGAAGAAAAGGCATAATGCAATTTGGTTCATGATTAGTGATTAATTAAATTAAGGGGTTTAACTTAAGTAATTTCATATCCCCTCTCACACATGTGAGTTGGGTTTTGGTTTTCTTAATGTACTTATGCTTTTGAACACATAAGCATCTATCCAAGATAGATTAATTAAGTTCAGGAAAGTATGATAATTTTATGAAATTAATTAAGGGGGTAATTTGTGAATTAAACCTTAATTAAGGATGGATTAAGGAAGAAAAGGGGGGGTAGAATATCAAGGAAAGTATCCCAAAATTATTTCTTAAACCTCACATTCACTTAATCAAAAACTTAATTAACTCAATAAGAGGGTCAAACCACTAATTATGCCCTTAATTAAGCTTAATTACATTAAGAGAGTAATTAAGAAATGAACTAATTCCCAATTAAGCCACCAATAAATCCCAAGAAATTAGAGGTAGTCATAATTAAAGCAGAAAGTTTGATTAATCATTGGAGTAATTAAAAGATAATTAACAAATTAACATTCCCATATAACTTAAATTTAGAGAAAAGAACTATTCAAAATCATTTGAAATCAATTTTAAAATATTCTATGTTTAATTATCTTTCATATGCATATTATTTCATATTTTTCTATTTTTTCTACACTTAGATATGAAGTTTAGAAGATTTGCTAATTAATTAGAAATTAAATAATCCCTAATTATATTATTAATCCCATTGAGCGTGTGTGGTGATGCAGCTTTACATGTGGTGATTATGTACTTAACTCATCACATCGTAGTCGCATGGCGACGGCGGCTTTGTGCTTTCTCTCTCCATCAAGGATGGACGAGATTAAAAGTGCAGAGGGGAAATTATGGATATTATTTATTTTAATCTCGATCCATCCAAAATGCGAATGGGCGCGAGATTCATCCCTACACCGTGAGCCATGGAGGTCCATATTTGAAGTCATGATCCGAGCTCGATTGAGCTCGGATTGGGATGAAAATCAACTCACACCATCTAAGCATGCATACAAGAACATTGAACGACTAGATCAACCTAGGATTGAAGTTCACTTCAGGACCAACATACATTGAACTTAAGCTAAAAAAATGGCATACCTCACGAGGTATCACTTCGATCCCTTGGAAGCTTAGTTTGGTTGAGACGAAGCTTTGAGGAGTTAAATGGATGCTTCTATGGGTTGACTCCTCTTTGCCTTGAGCTCCTTGATGAATTGGATCCTCCTTACCTTTGGAGCTTGGGAAAGAGCTTGGGAAACTTTGACTTGGTCCTCTGATGGAGCTTGAAGAAGGAATTGAGTTGAAGTTGAGTGCGGAGTGAGTTCAAATTTTAGGCAAGCTCCCCTATTTTCATGTGATGAAAATTGAGAAAATCAACTTTCAAATCCTCTCTAGGAAGCTTAGGAAGACTCTCTAAGGTTTACTTTGAGTTCCTATGCTTCAATCGACTGAGGCAGTGTGGAAATTTTGTTGAAATAGGGGGAGTATATCTTCCCCTTTGGCAATCAGATGATCGAGAAGGATTATGCCATTTTGATCTAATTGACCACAAGGAATGGGTTTGTTAGACTATTTAGGGTGTCCTTGAATTCAATTTTGGCCAAAGAGTGGAAAGGTGAACTTCCCATGTGCTTGAATCGAGTGTAAGGAGGATTCCATGTGCTCCATTTCAAGGCATGTGGTCAGTTTGGCCATTGGGCTAGGTTGGGCTAACCCAAACCCAATGGGTTGGGTGCACTACACTCCCTAGTGTTCACTTGATCCACTAAGAGGGTGTTAAGTTATTATGAAGAGGATTTGACCAAATTCCAAATGGATTTGACAAAAATTTACCCTATGGCCTTAGGGTAAAATGGTTATTTGACCTTGAATTCAGTTTGGGTATGTTTGATATGATGAAAAATAGGTTTTCATTGGATTTGGAGATGGTTTGATGTGATTTGGCTCATGTTGACCCATTTAGGTCAAAATGGGTCAACTTGTGCCAAGTTGACTAATTGGTCAAATTGGGTCAAACCAAGGGTTGGGTCATGTTCATATGACCATTTGAAATATTTTGGTGGCTTTTGTTTGATTCAATTTGGTTTAGATTGGAATTTGGTTCTTTTGATTTCATTTAGGTCAAATGGGTCAAGTTGACTAATTTGACCCATTCGACCTATTTGAGCTAGGTCATGGGTAGGTTTAGGTTTGGTTGGTCATATGAAAGGGATTGGTATATTTTTTTCCAATCAATTTTGGTTAAGTTTGAATTTGGCTCAATATGACCCTTTAGGTCAAGTTGGGTTCAAGGTCAATTAGGCTAGGTTAGGTCTAGTTGGCCAATTGAGGCTTTGGTCAAGTTCAACAATCATTTTAGAATGAACTTGACTCATTGGTTTCAATCAATTTGGCTTAGATCAAGTTTTGACATATTTTGACTTTTAGGTCAAGTTGGGTCAACTTGGTCAAGTGGCCAATTGGGCTAGGTTAGGCTCAAATGTTGACTTGGTCAAGTTCAAACATTGATCATGAATGAACTTAGATCATTGGTTTCAATCAATTTTACCTATGGTAGATTTTGGCTATGTTGGGTTTCATTTTGGTTAAGTGTTGACTTGGTCAACCCTTAGGGTTGGACTTGACCCAATTTGAGTGATTGATCATCTCATGATGATTGTTGATCTTGATGAGAGGAGTAGATGGGCTAAGTTGAATCCAATTGGTTGATTAGAATTTGGCTCATAAGGTACTTTAGGTCACTTTGGGTCAAGTGAGCCTAAGTTGGTCAAATGGCTTGGTCAAAGCTTGATTTGAATTTGATTGAACTCACATATGAACTTATGATTGAAATATAAATCCATTTGAGAGAGATTTGATGTCAAACGGGTTTTGATTCATTTGACAATTTCAAGTTCAAAGCGTGAACATGAAATAGATTTTGACTTGATTTTTGAATTTTGGTTAAGTGATTGATGTTTGTATTTATATTTGGATTCATGATTAAACGATTGATTGAATCATGAAGAAAAATCAAGAGTTTGGCCTGATTTGAAGTTGATTTCACTAAGCTCAAGAATTTGACTTTAAAGGCTTAGGTTGGATTTTGATTGAATTTGGGTTTGATTTTTGTGTTTAGTTTGATTGATTTGAATTTATATTTCATTTATATATGTGAATATAAATTAGAATATAAATGGGTCATGAGAAAATTTCATGAGTTTGAAGGGATTTGAACATGATCTAAGTAAGAAAATCAAAGTGACTTAGGAAAGATTTGTGAATTGGATTTGACTTTTGGGTTTAGTTTGATTGATTTGAATTTATATTTCATTTATATATGTGAATATAAATGAGAATATAAATGAGTTATGAGAGAATTTCATGAATTTGAATTGATTTAAAGATGATTTAGGCTAAGTCTTTAGGAGGGAATTAAGAACTTAAGAAGGATTTTGAATTTGGAATTTGAATTTTGGATATAGTTTGATTAATTTGAATTTATATTTCATTTATATATGTGAATATAAATGAGAATATAAATGAGTTATGAGAAAATTTTATGAATTTGAATTGATTTGAAAATGATTTAGGCTAAGTCCTCAAGAGGAGATTAAGGACTTAAGAAATATTTTGAACTTGGAATTTCAATCATGAATTTCAATCATGTGGCATTGATTTGAGTTTGGAGAAAATTAATTAGGCTGGAATTGATTTAGGTTTGATGTTGATTTGATTTGGAGTTTGACTTGAAGGAAGGAAGTAAGGAATGTGGTTCAAGCTATAGGGAAGGAAAATTTTCTTAACACCCCTAAGGCAAGAGTCATCCCTATGGCTAACTCTTCTAAGTCTCTAGGGCTAGGTTGAGTGTCCACCTAATCACTAGATGTGCCTTAAGGCTAAGGATCCATTAAAATCTAAGTGAAGCCCTATGTCTAAGATGGAGGGGTTGAGAGCTCATCTTAAAAATGAGGTCAACAAAAGCCCCCAATAGGTGTGGTGTGATTGACAAGGAACACCGCACATATTGGTGTTGACCACATTGATCAACAACACTGAACAATCACAAGCACTAATAGAGATGATCTACTCCTAACCCAAGGTATAGAAGGAATCTAAAGCTTAATGTAATGTGGCTCTACTTATGTTAAGTACATAAGAGAGGGAAGGAGAATAGGGATAGAGTATGTGAACCTTCCTTGGGAAGCGGGTTCAAGTCATCCACAAGGGGATGAGAGGTTTGATTTGATTTGAGTCTCACTGGGGAAAATTTTGATTTATTTAATTGAGTTCCACTGGGGAAGATGGTTGAATTTATTTTAATTTTTTAGATTTGGATTTTTGAGATGGACCCTATTGGTTTATGATGGACTACACTGAGTAGGAGCCATGGAGGCCTAAACCTAATTCAGATTTACCAATCCAAAGGGGTAGTTAACTAAACACTTAGTAGGACTAGCCAACCAAGGGATGTATTTCGGTATGTAGCAGCTGTACTAGAAAGAAAGCATAGTAGACTTACATCCTTCAAAGTAGGGACCATTCTTTGGGGTAATCTATTGAGGAACATTGAACCAAACCTAGGGCATTGAGTGAGTGAATGTGGGGACTTAGATCAACTTAAATATAGTCAAGATTAATTTCATTTTAGATTTATTTTGATGGATTCATTGGTTTGATGGATCAGAGAAGAGCTTATATGAGCCTAGACCTATCTCAGATTTATTAATCCAAAGAGAGTAGCTTCCCAACTGATGGGAGAACTATCCGACCAAAGGAGTGCCTTTCAGTTTGCAATGATCAATTGAAGGGAAGAAAGCTCGGGGACTCACATCTTCCATTATAAAAGACCACTGGGGTGATCGGTTGGTTTGAGCAACAAATTAAACCCAAAGTCGGTTTGTGATAATTAGAAAGAATGTGTCATAGTCTTACATCTTAAAGAACATGGGGTAACTTTTATGTTAAAATAGATTGAACTCAGGATGACTATGGAGTGAGTACCGACCAGGGTAATTATCTCAATTCAGGTAGTCAGGCAATTCTTATAGGGAGTTCTGCTGACATTGCCCTAAAGATAGGATGCCTACTTGGGAAAAGGGGCCCTTTAGGGGCTTGAATTCTTAATCCATGTGCTAATTAATTTGTTTAGTTTATTCATCATGGACCCTGTTAGTTTACGAGGGATCAAATTGAGAAGGTGCTTATATCAGCCTAGACCTATCTCAAATTTACTGAACCAAGGGAGAATCTACCCATCTGCTGAACAAATTCTCCAACCAGTGGCTACTAGGAAAGGGGACCAATCAAGAGTAACCAGGTAGTGTCTAAATGGGGTGCAAAGGATGTGATCCAAATAGAGTGCACAGAGGGATGGGGGCTAAGGGCTTAATCTTAAACCACAGAGAAGATGACAGTTAGTCATATATCAAATAGGTATTGTGGCCAACTCAAGGAGAAAGTGTGGGGACTCACTTACCAGAGTGGTGTATCCAGGTGAGTCATAAGACATAGAACATAAAACCAACCTAAGGTGCTCGGTTTGAAACAACCATCATGAAGAAAGCTGGACTCACATCCTCCTAGCAAACGATTCTTTGGGATAGTGTCACTTGACCGTGTTATCCAACCTGTGGGACTAAGTGAATGCCGGACTTATATCAACTCAAATATAGTCAAGAGGAAAGGAGCCTTTGGGGGACTTATCTTAAACCTCAAATATACTTGACCTAGTTAGATCATGATGATTAATTGAAGAAGAAAGCACAGGGACTCACATCTTCTTAAACAAAATCAACAGGGTAACTAGGTAGTAAAGTCCATACTAACAAGAACTCATTGGTTTGTAATGATCAAGTTAGAAGAAAAGCACAAAGATTCACATCTTCCAGTGACCAAGTGACATCTAAGGTACATGGGCGACTGACTAATGAGTGAGTCAGGGCTTGCTCCCACATCAAAATAGCTCGAGATGAAAGATTTGTGTTTAGTTTTGTGTATGTGTTAAAATGGAATAGTACACCTCTCGGGACTCTTACACCTACCTTAAACACACTTGGGGATTTTGATGGGGACATGGCAGATTCCCACTAAGAAAGGATGCAAGGTTCTCTTACACAAACTTAGTTGTTAATAGGATGCCTCTTGGGTTCTCAAACCTATTCTAATAGTGCCGGGTGTGTTTATGTTGTGAAGAGGGATAGGATGCCACAGGGAACTCTTATACTACCCAAACACGCCATTCACGACATAAGCAAACAATGCAAAGAAGAGAAGATTTTGATGAAATGAATCAGATTTTTATTGATTGATAGAATTATTTTCAAACATGATTTATTTCATGGGTAATATTTCTTCAAATAGAGCCCATTAATTGGAAGCATCAGTGTTCCCACAATCAAGGCGATAAGATCCTCCTTGGCCTTCTATGACATAGGGGCCTTCCCAAGTGGGTTCAAACTTGCCTCCCATCTTTTGATGGGCAATAATTGGTCTCCTTAGGACTAACACAAGTTCCCCTACTCAGAAAGACCTCGGGCAGACCAGCTTGTTGTGAGCTTGAATCATTTTGGCCTGGTACAACTCGAGGTTCTAGCATGCTCGTAGGCGACTCTCCTCCAAACCTTCAAGCTCTTCTAATTGCAACTTTGCATTCTTTTATGTAGTGTTCTTGCTACCCATTTCTATCCTTAGTGACGAGAGTTGAACTTCTAAAGGTAGAACAGTTTCGGACCCATACACTAAGGAAAATGGGGTAGACTAAGTTGGTGGAGTATCTCCAACCTATACCATGTCTTCTAGCGAAGCTATTGATCTTGGTGCTTTTGAATACAATACCATTATCAGATATAATTTGTCGAGGCACCCTAAACCTATATACAATATGGTTTCTGAAAATTTGAAGCACATGCTGAGCTATGACCTCTCTGAGTGGGATTGCCTCCGCCCACTTGAAAAAGTAGTCGGTGGAAGCTAAGACCCTTAGAAGAAGGAGGATTGATCATACCCACAGTGTCGGTACCCCAACACTCAAATGGCCATGAGGCCAATGTAGAATGTTGATTGTTGGGTGGTTGGTGGAGGACCACACCGTGTACCTGACATTGATGACATATCCTAGCTACATCCATGCAGTCTGTAATTATCGAAGACCAGTAGTATCCTAGTCTCTTAATCTTCATCTTCATCTTCAAACTAGATTGATGTGCTTTGCATAGACTTGAATATTCCTTGGTTACAATGCCATGGGCTCATGTTTGTCTAAACAACGTAACCACATTTGTTCAAATGAGTCATTACAGCATTGCCATCAGCAGAAATAATTATAGGCAATCCCTTGAATAGTTTATCAATTAGATATGATTTCAAGCTTTATTTTGGATCACTGACTCATCTTCTAGACATGCCAATTCTTTGGCAAGTTTGGCCAAAAGCATCTGCCATGTTCTCTGGGGAACCTTGAGATGGTGACTTGAATTTGGCCAAAATTTCATGGTATACTTATGGTAATGATGAAGGGTTTGAGACCTTGTAGACGGACCCAATTGATGACCAACCGAGAATCCCCAAAGATGTTGATGCTCTTGACACCGATAGTGATGGCTAACTCTGATCATAATCAAAGCCTCATACTCGCTTCATTGGTGCAGTGGGAAAGATAGTATGAGAATCTCATCACATCCTGGTGTGGAGCTAAGAGAACTATCCCTACCCCTACCTTTCCTAGAAGAGTAGATCATGGTGTTTCCCCATTTATGAAAAGAAGCTGCACCATCAAAATGCATCTCCCATCGGTTGTCAACCTCCCTAAGTTCATGATTTGTTCATCGGAGATCATCACTAAGGAGAATCAACAAGTGTGTGCTAAGAAATCACTAGCTATCCTTTTATCGCATAACAAATGTGATATCAAACGCGAGAGAATCATGGACCATCATGCCAAACGTCAATAGCATTGGTGTCATGAGATACATGGATTCTAGAGATCAAGTTCACCTTATGAGAAAGCATATAGTCATAGCTTTGAAGCAAAGATCAAAGCTAATGTTTCAAATAGGTTTTTTAGTAGAATAGATGATGGTTGAGGTAGAGAGCATCCTTTCCTTCATCATTGGCTTGGGCCAACAAAGTATCAGAGAGTCATCCAATGCAGAAGTGTAGGATGAGTGGCAGGATAGGCTACTAGAACCGGCTTCACCAAATGCTTGATGTCTTCAAAGGCATGCACTTTATCATCCCACTTGAACTTGGCATCCTTTTGACAAGTTGAAAATGGCTTGCATCTCCCGATAGTTGAAAATAAAGCATCTTAGATATGCCAACCATCCTTGAAGGATCCGAGTTGAGTTAAACTCTAGAGGTGGCATTTCTAAGATAGCTTTGATCTTTCAGATCTATTTCTATTCCCCTGGACAACAAACCCAAGGAATTTTAAGCTACTGCACACCGGGATTCATTTTGAGGTTATATTATCTTAACCATTCAAAACTACTCTCAAGTCAAAGAGATGGTCTTCCTTTTCTTCGCTTGACTACTAGATCATCAACATAGCACTCAACCCGATGGATGAGTTCATTGAAGATCTGAGTCATGGCCCATTGGTATGTAGCACCAACATTTTATCGAAAGGCATGACCTATAAAAGATTTTGACGGGTTCAAAAGTAGTGTTTCTTTCATCTTCAGAGACATCTTGATTTGGTTATAGCGATGACCCATCCATGAAAGAGAAAAATTGCATGAGATGAGGCATGTCCACCATTAATTGGTATAGGAAGAGGAAACTCATCCTTAGACATGCCTTATTTAAGTCCCTAAATTGATGTATGAAAATTTGGCCATTCTTCTTCTTAACCGGACACACTAGCTAACCGTGTATATTTTTCTTCATGATGAAACCAGCATCGACCATTTCTTGAAAATGACAGTTGTTCAATTTCTAATCGCATGCCTAGGAGCTTGCTTGATAGGTTAGCATTAGGATCTATTGCTAGCTTGTGGACTACGCGAGATAATCCGCATCTCTTCATAACTCCATGTGAAGTAGTTTAAACTCAAATAGCCTAACTAAGTCATTTTTCTTCTTCATTCAAGATGAACCGATGTACATGCGGATTTTCTTCTATCGAGGTTGATTTCTTTAAGCTTGTCAATTATTGAATGGATCTCCTTTTCTTTCTAGGTGCATCTTGATTTGAGATCATCTGATCATCTGATTTCTAAACACACATTCTCATAAGAGTGTTGTGTGAAAAGAACCTATCAGACTCCAAATGATTGGTAACAACTAAGCAGTAATCATCATCGAATCCTAGTCCTACTCTTGATTGTGCTTCCTTATATTGTTCCATAGCTTTTCAAAGTACTACCATGCGACCATGTATGAGGAACCAAACCTTTCTATAAGATTATGAACACAAGGTGAGTAAAAGTCAAATGGTAATTCCATTAATTCTTTAAATGTATCCTCCTCAAGTTCTACATCAACTTCGTGACTTGAGGATGATGATCCCAAAAAGAATCTCTTCATCATATCACCGGAAGACTTGGGGCTTCCTTAACTACTAAACCTTCAACTTTTGAGATGAAAGTGAGGGAAGCTAAGGTTCCCACGCTAATAGTTACATCATCCGATTTGAATACTTTGCTTTGTCCGATCACCTATGGATCGAAAGTCACCTCCAATGGAACCCCGAGAGGGTTGGTATATACTAATCACATCATCCTCCAAGCTAGATTCCAAGTCTATGTGAATAGTAGGGTACTCCTATGAACTGAACATAACCCTTATCGGCTCCAACCAAGGGTCTTCCACCCTAGAACCCCTGGTGGTTGAGTCATCTACCCACATGTCCATATGATGGAATGAATTGTGGGTGGAATGTGATATGCATCTATTTCTTCTTCAATTCCCCTTTCTTGTTCACTTGATTTTCATTTTCTTTTCTTTTATTTTTCCTTTCTTTTTTTTTCATTTTCTTTTTCTTTGAATTTGAGTCCAAGTTCATGAGAAAGGGTGTTTTGAGGAAGATAGTAGGTCGCATCCTCATAAATCTCAACCTCTCTAACTAAGAATGGCTTTTCATCTCCACTGACATGGTATTCAATCCCATCCTTTCTGAACTTGATGCACTGATGGAGGGAGGATGGAATTATCTGATGTATCCAAGGCCTACCGCAAAGAGGAATGAAGTATTTGAATCAATGATATAAAAAAACTTGGCTTCAGCCTTCTCACCTATCTCCAAAGGTAACACTATGGAACCTAAATTCACCTTGTTCATTGAATCCTCTCAACATCATCCCATCTCTCGAGAGTGTGGAGATGTTGATCCTCCAATAGGCAAGGGTCTTTAGACTCATAATGTTCATCGATGCACCGATCAACAAGAACTCAGTCTAATCCCATGTCAACGTGATGTGAGGGACGTGCTCCAAGTCCCCTAAGAAGGTCTTCATCTGAAAGTGATCCCTGGCTTCTTATAATGTCACCTAATAGAGGTCACCGAGCTAAGCATATCTCGTGATCAAGGAGAGCCTTGATTAATGATTCCCTCATCTTTGGATAAGATAAGGGCATCATATAGCTTTTAGATGACAACTTTCTATGAGAGAGGACATAGTCCACCTCATGATCCTCCACAAGCATATCCAAGGGTGTGGAGCATCCTGTGGAGGCTTCTCATCCTTGTACCAATGACTTATTTTCCTCTATCTTGAGGTGCTGCCTCAGGAGGTAACCTTCCACTAGGTTGACTCTGATCTGTGGTAATGGAAGGTTCTACCGCACATCGCTCACCTACAACTTCTCCTATGGGACCCTCAAAATGATGATTCCAAGTCTATCTCAAGAGGTGAACTATAGTATTCGTGAGTAGGAAAGTCCAACTCTAATCAAAGAGGAAGATTTAATTATAGTTATTTTGACTTGAAGAGTTATCATTAAGAATGTAGACAACCCATCAAAAGTGACATGATGTAATTCAAGCTAGCTTTATTCTTCAATTTCTTGGATTTGATAGAGGTACAAAGTAGAAATCAAGTAAAGTAAGTGGAAGGGATTTGATGCCCTTATCCATCGATACAAGAGTTCTACTAAGAAGAAGAAGAACTATAAGTAGAGGAAGTCACCAAGTGGTAGACCGGAGGCGACTTGGTGATTGCTTGGGCTATCCCTGGCACATGCCGATCGCCGAGCCCCCCTTTCCGAAGTTGCACTGCAACTTGCAAACCTTCCTTGATTGGAGGTTTGAACTGTGCACATGTAAGAAAGTTTCTTGATCTTGAACAATCTTTTAGAGGTTTTGGATAAAGAGATATCCCAACCTTCTTGTTTTGGAAGGATCAAGTATCCCCAAGGATTACCCTAATGGAACTGGATGGTTGTTCCATAAAGGTATTCCTGGGATAACTACACACCCCTTGAAGCTATGTTCAAGCCAATCCTTAAATGTGAAGTAATCCTCCAAAACATAATATCATATGGGGTAGTAAAAGTTATCATGACTTTTGCCCACTTCTTCCTAGGTCTATAAAAATCAGCTTCTTTAAGAGATTCTTAAAGATCTTCGATTACCTCCTCTTAAATGAATAAGGTTTGTTTAAGTTTATGTATCAGACCACAAGAGTGGTGTATATTGTTGATGATGGTGGTGGAGGCTGAAAGGTCGGGCCATGGAGGCTATCGGGAGGCCGGGTGGTGGAGAGGAGGAGTGGATATGAGGTCGTGGTCTCTGACCGATCTTTATGGTTGCTTCCTTATCACTATTACTATTCATGGCTTCTTCTCATAGACCTTCTATGGCTTCGCTTTGGGCAACTGGTCTTGAAAAGGTAACTATTTGGCCTCTCCTTGTAGACTAGCTGCCTTGTTGATTAACTTCTCAAAAGTTTTGATGGTGAAGCCCTTAAGCATGAAGGCGACCGGGCCATGGATATTCTTTAGAAGAATCTTAATGGCATGCGCTGACAAATGCAACTGCATTTCATACTCAGTTATGCCATCGAGAATATAGTCAACAAGGGACTCACTGGTATGCTACAACAAGATCAACAACCCTTTGTTGAGCTAACAAACCTCTTGATAAAGAGTTGCTCCAACTCAGAAATATCTTACAACCATTGGGAAGTTCAACATACCAATCAAAAGCTATCCGCTAGAAAGAAGAGTAAATAGCAAAGCATCAGCCACTGTTGCAACAACTAGCCCTAAAGTGTGCAATATGTTGCCTCGCCACCGCCATCAAAACTCTTGAAGGAAGGTGGCACAAACCCTTGGGATATTGGATTGCATCAAATTCCTCTGTCTACCCTTTGAACCGATGATCCTCCTCGAGCCAACACTTCACCGCTCAACCATGAGATCTTATCTTTCTTCTATATGGAGGTACTACCTTCCTATACATGCTAGTGCTACCTTGCTCAGAGGAGGTAAGGTCTTGGTGTCCAAGACATGCACTAACTCGTCACACTACAGTAGGATGAACTCGGGCTTATTTTTGAAGTACAGACTATCGCCAACAAGTCTCCGCCACCATCCATCCATCTATTTGTTTTCATCTTTTACTTTAATTAATATCGAGGTGTTGGGTTGATTGGGTATGTCTTCTGCTCAACCTCATCACCTTCCATGCTCTACCGCTTCAAGGAGGGATCCCCGGTATCTACCATGCAAACCCCACTAGTCTCCCAATAAATCATCTTCATTGGGATCAAAGATCTTTCCTCTCATCGTCATCCTGGATCTCCTTCTTTCCATGAAAAGATAATGCCCATCTAAAGAGACCAGAAGCATAAAATGCTTTTGGCGACGGTGATGGGATCACATCAACCGTGAGGCGACCTCCCCTGCCAAGAGAATCAATTGTGAGGACTGTATCAAAAGAAATGCACTCCTACTACTCTAACTGAAAGGGTGACACTCCTAGAGGTTCTACTATCGGTGCAACTGGCTATCATCTCTCCTCTAATACGCCACCATCTCAGTCTCCAACTGGTGGTGGTGAAGGGATGACTATGCTTTCGCCATTCCCTCCGCACACAATCAAGTAAGGTGAGAGCTCGACCTCACCATAGGTGTAGATGGAATGGGATCCTCCATAGTGGATCACCAACGTTTCTCCTGATGTGGCCTTCATGGCCTTCCGGAACTGAGATGCTACTGAATGGGTGATGGTGGGGGGGGTGTGGTGGAGACACCACCGACTCTCTCATAGGGACCTCTTCCTGATGATAGTCATCGTAAGAAAATACTATGCGGATGAGTGCAGTGCAATCGAGAAAATCAATGAGTGTGAGGCCACCATCCACCAAACCTCCGCCCTCTCTATCAAGATGTTTCACAGGGATGAGATCTCAAATGAATTGAGCTAGATCATAATGTCCTGCTCTCACCAACTAGTAGAATCGATGGAGGGCATTCCACTCCTAATCAGGGCTGTTGAACCACCGGTGGAGGTGAAGTAGATCCTCCTAGCATCCTCTATATGACCCAAAAGAGAGGATGAAATGGGTTCATGTAACTGGAGAAATGAGTACACCTCCTCCACAACGCGGTAGCCTCCATCTCCCTATCAATGCATGTATGATACTACTTAATCATGTGGTTTTTATTCCTCCTGAGTCTTGGTGTGAGAGTAAGAACTAGACCCAACCTCAAAAAGGGAGGCAATCTGGATCAGAGCCTTACCCTTAGGGTGCTGAGTGGGTGCACCCTGTATGAGGGAAACCACAGTGCACTAAGACCATTGCACTATCTGCACTACTACTCGCCTTCCTTCAGAGGGGATGTCAATCCGATGGCAAATCAATCAATGATGGCATCTCACCACTGGGTCCGCTAATAGTGAGAGAGTGTCATGATCCTCACCCCTCAAAACCTCTACCAAATGGATGAGATGTGTGATCAATGGGAGATTGAATCCAAGGCTAAGTCCATGCCATAGGAGAAAGTAAACACAAACTTCTGTGAAACTGCCATTATAGTCAACTTAAAATTGAAAATTGAACTGTAGCTGTAACTGAGACTGATGCTAAGAATCTACAATATTGGAAACAAGCTTGGATCAGATTTCTATAGTTGAATTTAAAATTTGAACCCACATCCAACATCTTGGAAGTGTTAAGTGGGGTTCAAATGGATTTAGAGAAGATTTGAGATTTGATTGGAAAGAGGAATTTTGAATATGAATCCAATTTCAACAAATTTGGGTATAAAAATGATTCAAATATTTTAGAAAGATGCTTCCATAGGTTCATGTTTGAAATTATTTTGATTTGAAGACCCTTCCCTTTAACAAATTTGGGTATGTTAAAGTAAGGATCAATTGGTTTTATTTTTGATTTGGTATTTTACTCACTTAGCAAATTTGGGTATGCTAAGTGAGGTGTTTGAAAATAATTATTTTTTTTCTTTGTTTGTTATATCTTAAATTATTAGTAATTTTAAAAAAATTGGAATTCCCACTTAGCAAATTTAGGTATGCTAAGTGAGGAACCCAAGTGTGTTTAGTTTTTGAAAGATTTTGAAAATAGGATTCTTAGAAAATTTGAGCATGCTAAGAAAATCCTAAAGTGTTTCATTTGTTTTGATATTTTAATTTTTGAAAGTAGGATCCTTAGCAATTTAAGTATGCTAATCCTAATGTTTTGATTTGATTTTGATTTTGATTTTGAAAAGTAGATCCTTAGAAATTTAAGTATGCTATGAATCCTAATGTGTTTTTTTTTTTGATTTATTTTTGATTGAAAGTGGAGACTTCACTTTAGCAAATGGTATGCTAAAAAAAAAAGTTCCACTTAATTGTGAAATGGAAATTTCACTTAGCAAATTTGAGTATGCTAAATGAAATTCCAAAGATGTGTTTTAAAATTTTATGTTTTGGTTTTATTTTGAAAATGGAAACTTCACTTTAAAATGGTATGCTAAAGATGAAGTTCCAAAAGTGTTTGAAAATTTTGAATGGAAATTTCACTTAGCAAATTTGAGTATGCTAAATGAAATTCAAAATGTGTTTAAAATTTTATTTTGATTTTGAAAAGGAGACTTTTTTAGCAAATGATATGCTAGAAGTTCAAATGTATTTTGAAAATTTTTGTTTTGATTTTTTGAAAGAGATTTTCATTTAACAAATTTGGTATATGTAAGATGAAATCAATTATGTTTCATTTTCCAAAGATGTATATTTTTATGTGATTATTGCTTTTGAAAGAAATCAACCTAATCATATGTGGAATATGTTATGAGATTTCAAAGTGAAGCCATTTTATTTGAATGAAATTCATTCAATAAATTTGGTATATTGAATGGAGGTGTTCATATGTGCTTTTGAAAAATTTATTTGTTTTGTGAAACTCCATTCAATAAGTATGGGATATTCATATGTGCTTTTGAAAATTTATTTTGATTTTGAAATGAGACCTCCACCACAATGTGGGTATATTGAATGGAGGTTCATATGCTTTTGAAAATATGAAATCCCAACCTAACACATGTGGAATGTATTAGTGGAAGTTCAAAGTTATGATTTTGTTTGAAGAGGTAATATCCATTCAACACATTTGGATGTATTGAAGGGAAAGGTCCATCTTCAAATTTTATGCTTTTGAAAATATGATTGTTGAAATTTTATTTTGAAAATGATCTTCCAAAATAAATTGAGAAGAAACTCATTTGTATTTTAGAAATGTAATTGTTGGAATTTATTTTTGTAAAGATGATTACATATAATAATCATAAGATTGTTAGATGAAGATGATTTAGGAAAATTTTTGTGCAAAGTATTTTATTATGTGCATTTTGAAATAATGCTTTTTGAAAAACATTATTTTTGATAAGGATTTATTTTATCTTTATTATTTTAGAATGAACATTTCCTTACCATAGAAATGATAAAGAGGAAGACTTTAAATGTTTTATTTTTATTAGAGATTTTTTTTACCCATTGGAGAATTCAACGGGGGTTTTAAGACCAACATGGGGAGAGGTCCTAAAACTTAAAGATGTTGGCTACCTTAAGTTAAGGATGAAATAAGATAAGTTCCAACAAAATGAAAGATAGTCTTGGATTCACACCAAAGTAAAAACTTACAATCGATACTTGGAGACAACGATCATTTATCAAAGATAGAGAGAGGAACTGTCCCCAATAGAGTCGCTAGAAAAATTTATGGTGAAAATTTTCATAAGTGATTTCTAAAGAATAAAATATATTCCTGCATCTTCACTCTATGCAAGATGAAGATGGAAATATACATCTTCTTTTATGCATTTTTGACACATGATCCAGATGTTCTTATTGAGGGTGATCGGTATGACATTGAGAGGTGTACTATCTCAAAGATAGGTCACCACCCTACAATGGACCTAATCACCTCAACAAAGGACTCCTAAGGACAATGGTCTATGTGTGTACAAGATTCTTCCCTATTTTACATAAAAAAGTAAAGTAGGTTTATTTTAAACGAGTTCATTAAGTTCCTTACATGCAAGCCCCATAGTTTACATCCTAAGGAGATATCCCTGATACTCGATTAAGGTAAATGATCATTGTCTCCAAAGATTTCAATAAATACTATCAATCAATTAATTTATTTTGGAAGATAAATGGGATTGATCAAAGAGAGGAGTTATTATGAAGCCAAAGGAAGATAAGTAGAGATGCTTGATGCTAGAAACCTGAGCATCTCAAACTATCCTATGGTTGGGCTTTACATTTTTGAAATTGAATTATTCATTTGAGTTGAATTTTTATTAAAGTTTGGGCTTATGATTCCACAACACAAGGTTATGAAAATGCCTAAGAGGTGAGGATTTATTCTTATGGCCCATAGAAGGGAGAAGTAACCTCAAAACCTAAATCTAGAGAGCTTTAGTGAGGGCCAAAAGCATGACCTAAATCTAAGGCAAAAAATAGGTATTTGGTTTGCTTCCATAAGAGAGGACAAACCACTCAACTGCCTGGGGGTGGGCACCAACTAACTCCTCCTATGATTTTAAATTCATGTAGGCAAGTCATATGCTTTATGCAAGATAGCTATATTTATTTAGAAAGAGACTAAGTCCTTAAACTCACCCCTAAGAGACTAGATCATGTAAGGGCATGCTTCAAATGACCTAAATCTAATGCAAATCATATTACATGTTATTTTCATTTTGGACAATCATTTGACTCAGCTTATAGGATTCATATGCCTAATGCATGAGAAGTAAGATTATTGACCAAAATCGAGAGGAGGTATTCCACCATGGCTCTCAAATGTCAAGCCAAGTTTCTGGCAAAGGTGGAAGCCTCCAATCAAGAGTAAAAAAATAATATGAATTTGTGCATGATATAAAAAAGAAATACTAGCTAAGGGTTGCTAATTCTTTTATCTTGATTTTAGCTTTTAGGTGAGGTTATGAGTACTTTATTTTAATTTTGAATCATTAAATTTAGTAGAAGATTTATTTTTTTCTAAGACCCTAATCCACATCCAGGTCATACATCAAGCAAGGAAGAAATTAGAAAAAAGATGACATCTTAGTGAACAAGCTAAACAAGTCATCAATCAAGTTATAAAGCTAACACAAAAGAATAAGAGGCCATTTATGGTCAGGCACCACCGCACAATCCCGAAAAATAAATTGGATAGAAGCTCTACCCTTATACAACCTGATTACAAATGAATTAAGATAATTAAGCAAGGAATTCATTATTATGAGGGTCTTCAAGCTTCATTCTTATTCTTTTTTTCTTCTTTCTTCTTCTTAGTTCTTCTTTTAAATGGTTGAAGGTGGATTGGCTTTACATGGTGTATGAGATCTTATGACCAATGCTCATCCTAATCCCCATAAGAATCATTCCAAAATCCTAATTGCAAAATACATGAAAAGGAAAAGTAATAACTAACACTACAAATAGAGATTAAACAAACCATACAACTCCCAAGATATATTGGACTTATCACCCACACATGGGTGACTAAGTCCACTGCTATTGGATTATGCTTAGGTATACAAGAACTTACAACAAATGCATTTATATTTTATTTATTCCTCTTAAGCAATCCTCAGAAAATAATAATTAGACTAAATCATCCTACCATTCATTTTATGAACATTCACCCTAACATCCAGACTAAAATAGATATCACAAAATAAATGCAAACATCAAACCATGCATCGCCTTAACCTAAAGTAGAAATGATGACTTAGTCTAAATGTGTGTGCTTTAGAAGGTTTGTGTGGTATGCTTAACTATGGCTTTAAGGTTTGATTTTCTAAATGTGAGATGTTTAGTATAGATGATTTTTCATTTTAAGTTATTTTGATTTTTTGATTTTATTTTGTATTTTTATTTTGGTTTGAATGAATCCTATAATTAATTACTAAATTTTAAAGAGAGGGAAAAGAGAAGAGAACTTCTCTTTTCTTCCCTACCTTAAGTAATTTCTAAAGTAGATTCATATTTTATTTTATTTAGTGAGTGTTTTATTATGTGTTTTAATTAATCCTAAGTTTAGATTTCTTTTTAAATAAACCTATCCAAAAAGAAAGGTATTTTAAGATTAAATAAAGTGAATTAAGATCACAAAACACACATCACTTCATTTTCTTTCCCAACATGTATAACATGCATATGAATGAACTTAAGCATATCTATACATACAAATGAAAATGTTTAGCATACTTTATGATGAATGCTTGAGTTACTGAAATGCTTTATGATGAGTTAAGCTTATTAAGGATGATGCTAAAAGTCATGATTTGAAGGAAATTATGGATATTATGCATTTTTTAATCTTGGTCATCCATCCAAAATGAGATGGAAGGCCGTGATTTATCACTCTTGTGAGCCATGGAGATGCCCATGTAAGCCATGATAGGATTGAGTTGATTAAAGTCAACCATAAGCATGCATATAAGAACTAAGCTAGATCAACCTAGATTTCACTTCACAGGACCAACATTGAACTTAAGCTCAAAAAAATGGCATACCATTTGAATTTGGATTTGTTCATAGATGAAGCTTCAAAGTTTGCTCTTTAAAATTGTTGATGATGGGTCAACTCCTTGTGAGCTCTTTTGATCAATTGGATCCTCCTTGTGTTTAGTAAAAGAGCTTATAAACTTGGTCCTCTGGATCTTGAAGAAAAATTTGAAGTTGAGTGTGGAGGAGTTCAAATTTCAATCAAGCTTATTTTAAATGAAAATTGGGAAAACCAACTTTCAATTTCATAAGCTTAAAGATTTCTATTTTTTAAGTTATGCTTTAATGAAAGTGTGAAATTTTATTGAATTAGGGGAGTATATCATTTATATTCAAAGAGAAGGATTGCATTTTGATCCAATTACAAAGAATGAGTTTGTTAGATTTAGCATCCTGAATTTAGTTTTAAGAGTGAATGGTGAACTTCCCATGTGCTTGAATTGTAAGGAGGATTCCATTTATAAGGCGCATGTGGTGATATAAGTTGAGCTGACCTAAACCCATCGGCATTACATTCTAATTCACTTGATCCAAAGATTATGAATTTGAACAAATTAAATGGATTTGGCCAAAATTTACCTTATCCTAAGTTAAAATCATTTGACATTGATTTTAGTTTTATTTTGATAATGAGAAAATATCCAAGTTTGAGATTTAGAGTTGTGATGTGATTTGGCTCATGTGACCCATTTAGGTCAAAAATGGGTCAACTTGGGTCAAGTTGACAAAATGGTCAAATTGGGTCAAACCATTGGTCAAGTTTATATAACTATTTGAAATGTTTTGGTGGCTTTGATTCAATTTAGGTTTGAAGTTGATTCATTTGATTTCATTTGGTCAAATCAAGTTGAAAATTTGACCCATTCTATGAGCTAGATCATGGGTAGGATTAGGTTTGGTTTAGAAAATGGTCTTTGTTTCCAATCAATTTTGCTAATTTGGCTCAATGACCTTTAGTCAAGTCTTCAAGTCAATTGGGCTAGAGTTCTGGCCAATTGAGGCTTTGGTCAAGTTCAACAATAATTTTAGAATGAACTTGACCATTGGTTTTCAATTTGGCTTAGATCAAGTTTTGACATATTTTATTTTAGGTCAAGTTTGTTGGGTCAAGTGGCCAATGAGATTAAGCTCAAATGTTGATTTGGCCAAGTTCAAACATTGATCATGAATGAACTTAGATCATTGGTTTCAATCAATTTAGCCTATGGTGGATTTTGCTATGTTTATTTGTGGGTTGACTTGGTTTGACCCAATTTGAGTGATTGATCATCTCATGATGATCATGAAGATATAGATGGACTTAGTTCAATCCAATTTTAGATTAGAATTTGTAAGGGTACTTTACGTCACTTTGGGTCAAGTGAGCCTAAGTGGGTAAAATGGCTTGGTCAAACTTGATTTGAATTTGATTGAACTACATATGGACTTATGAAAATATAAATCCATTTGCAAGAGATTTGAAGTTAAACGTTTTGAATCATTTGACAATTTAAAGTTCAAAGGAACATGAAATGATTTTCTTTTTTGAATTGAGTTTTGGCTAAGATTGAAGTTTGTATTTATATTTGGATTCATAATTGAAGGATTGAATCATGAAGAAAATCAAGAGTCTTGATTTGAAGTTGATTTAAGCTCAAGAATTTGAATTGAAAGGCTGTCAAATTTCATTGAATTTGGTTTGATTTTTGTTTGTTGATTTGAATTTATATTTCATATATGGAATATAAAATATAATGGGTCAAAGAAAATGAGTTTGAAGTGATTTGAACATGATCAAAGCTAAGAGAGAAAATCAAAGTGACTTGAAAAGATTTGTGGAATTTGGACTTGAATGGGTTTAGTTTGATTGATTTTATATTTCATTTATATATGAATATAAATGAATATAAATGTGGAGATAAGACCAAGAAATTTTGAATTTGGAATTTGAATTTTGATTTAGTTTGATTGATTTGAATTTATATTTCATTTATATATGAATACAAAATGAGAATATAAATGAGATGAGGAAGATCTGTGCTCACCTAAGAGGGGACAAGACTTGGAAGGGTTTTGAACTTGGAATTTCAATCATGGATTTCAATCATGTGGCATTGAGTTTGAGAAAATCAAATGGAATAGTTTGATTGATTTGATTTGAGTTTGACTTGAAGGAAGGAAGTGGAATGGCTGTGAGATTTTCAACACCAAGGCATGACCCATCCTAAACTCTTCTAAGTCTCTGGGCTATGAGTGTCCACCTAATCACTAGATGTTAAGACCGAGATCCCTTAAAATTTAAGAGCCCCATGTCTAAGATGGGTTAAGAGCTCATCCCAAAAAAGAGGTCAATAGCCTTAATTTCACATATGCATTTGTGAGGGACAAATATCTTTTCATTAGTATAATTATTCTTCATTAAACATTGATTTGCCATATAAAACCGTATCTTATCATTTGATTTGATGATAATAAATCTTGTGTAATGAAGAATAATAATTTCTTTATAGGAATATTTTTCCATCTAATATTTAGGACTACCATAGTCAAATATTTAAGTGAGCCACATGCTTATTTTAATTGATTTAAATTGATTTTATTTGAATTAGTTCAAAATTCTAAATTTAAATTAGTTTGGAATTATGTAGTTTCCATTTGTATAAATCTATTTTGGGGAACATATATGCTTGGCCCTATTTTATTTTAAAAATAAATTTTAATTTTAAATTACTTCATAATTTGTTCCCTTATTAACTCATCATGAGGTTTGCATTAATTAAAGATTGATTCTTTTTTGAAACTTTTTTGAAGGAGTTATTTGATTTATTTAATTTGAAATTAATTAAAGTACTTCTTCATTAATTACTCCCTTGATTAATTTACGACATTCAATTAAGTTAATTGCATTTAATCCTTCTTTCCTCCACATGCTTTGGTTGGCCACCTTGAAATTGAATTTGATTTGATTCAAATTCGAATCAATGTGTTAGAATTTTAACTTAATTTCCCTTCAAAAATATTTTCCTTAAGTCCCTCTCCTTCTTTGGAAAAGAACTATTTAAGGATATCTTGCATCTTCATACTTCCTTTAAAAGGCTTTTGTATACCCAAAGCAGTAAGTAGGCCTAAAATGAGCCTATAAGGCAAGATCTAATTCTACTTGCTAGCCTTTGATCATTAGGATGGATGACCACCTTGGCTTTATTCTTAGTTACCGTTGAATCATGTTTTCTCACTACCATCATCTTAGGTGGGAGTTTTTTATTTTATCAAAGTTATCTTATATGATATTTCTATAGATAGTTTTTTTTTTTGAAGGAGTTATTTGATTTATTTTAATTTAAAATTAATTAAAGTACTTCTTCATTAATTAGTGAATTTATGAACAATTTAATTGCATTTAATCATTCTTTCCTCCACATGCTTGGTTGGCACCTTGAAAATTTGAATTGATTCAAATCAATGTTAGAATTTTAACTTAATTTCCTTCAAAAAATATTTCCTGCTCAAAATTATTTTTCTTCTTAGTTTTTCCATGTCAAAATCTTGATTATTCTATTTAATGGCTTGCATTTGTGTCATGAGACTCTCTTAATGAATTCCTAGCTTGGTCGAACCCATTGTAAAATCATTTCAAGTGTTCTTTCATTAAAGTGTTCTTCTCTTAAAACTTTGTTTAGAGAAGACTTGAAAATTTTCTTAAATCCCTCTCCTTTCTTTGGAAAAGAACTATTTAAGGATATCTTGCATCTTTATACTTCCTTTAAAAGGCTTTTGTATACCCAAAGAATATAAAATAGTATAAGAAAGATCTAATTCTACTTTATTTTATTAGGTGAGAATGACTTGAATTAGTCTTATTTTACAAATACTCATTGAATCATGTTTGCTCACTACCACACTACCATCATCTTAGGTGGGAGTTTTTTTTTTTTTTTTTTTATCAAAGTTACCTTATATGATCTTTCATATATATAAATTAATGATTATAAAAGGTACTTCTTTCTTATGTACATTTTGGCTTTTTATTGTACTATACTTGTACTATAAACATTCCAAGAAATAAAGATTATTATTATGCAATCTTCCCACTTTCTCATCATTCAACTAGAAGTCTTTCTATTTAACCCGTTTTCTAAGAATTCAAAAGGTTATTCTTCCATCCATGGACAAATTTGGATTCATTTAGGTGCAGTGAGCATGGATAAGGATGAGAACCAAAAGTCAAATACAGAGCAAAAAAGAACACTCAATGCAAGATTTCATGAATATATACCGTAATAAATTGCATCTCAATGGTACACATGAAGGATAAGAATTATTGTGAAGTCATAAACCACACCTTGAAGAGCCCAAACCAAAGGAGAATGAAGGATCCACGGGCACTGCTACTCGTTAAGCTTAGTGAGAAAGAAGACAACTATTTAAGGTCTTCTCTAATTTTGAGATGACCATAATTGTTCAACCACTTTGGAGTGAGCTCTCAACCCCATCCTCTGACTTAATCTTTTAGAAATTAAGATTTTATTAAATTAAGACACATCTAGATTAGGTGAACACTTAACCTAAGTCTAGAGACTTAGTTAATCATAAGATTAAATGCGTCTTGGGCTTAAATTACCTACATCTAAACCCAATCCATGCACCTTCTCAAATCGAACCTGAAAATATCAAACCAAATATCAAACTCAAATTCAAATTCTAAAGCTAATTCCAAATTTGACTCCAAATGATTGAAACCCAAAATCAAATTCAAATCCTAAGACCCTTCCTAAGTCATATGAACCACCTTCATGTTAGCCAAAACTCCTTTAAATCAAATCAAATTCAATTGATTTCTTTATAATCATTATTATTTCATTTATATTCATAAATAAATGAAATCCATCCAAATATCAAATCAAATCCAACCAAAACCCCTTTTAAGTCAGATGGAATCTCAACCACCCTAAGCAAAATGACAACACTTTGGAGCCAAAATTCAGAAAGGAGGATTTTTGACCACTATTAAAGGAGGGAGAAATGAGGCTTCATTCCTCTTCCTCCTATCACTATTCAGCTCGGTGCCAAAAGAACCAACAATCATCTCTTTGGGAAACACCAAATCTTGACTATGAGAAATGGTAAGCATCGAAAGATACATCGTTCCGAAGTGAAGGTGAAGGTCTAGACTCATTCCAAAGATTCTTCTTTCGCTTAAGAGCATGCTCGGATCTTCACTGCCACTGAAAACCATCCTCGACGAGGTAATTTCATCAAACTATTGCCGGCCATAGGATTTCTTGCTATTTATGATGATTTTCTTGCAATTTTAGAAATTTTTCTTAGATAAATCCTACAATTTTCAATTTTGATTTGATCCGAATATGAAATAAAATTTTTTTTGGAGAAAATCGATAGAAAAATGAGCTCAATCAGACCTCATTTTGCATTTTTTGCATTTTCCGAGCCAACCGAGATCGCCTAGGTGTCCTTACCCTAGAACATGTGATCCACTCTTGATCCAGATCGGATCGATCAACTTCATTTTCCAGATCGCATTTTCTCGCTCAGCCACGCATACATGGCCCAATATATTGCTACCCCAAGATCGAAAGCATAATTGATAGACATTGGCACAAAAGCATCATGATGGTGCCGAGTTTGGGAAAATCTTGATTTTCTGAGTTTAAAAATGATTTAAATCACCTAAAACTTCAAAAATTTATAAAAAATAAAATACCCAACAAAAAATCACAAATAAGGGTTCATTGGATTCATCTTTTCGAGAGGAATTCAAAGAACCAAAAATTTCCAAATTCTACAAAATGGTTTGAGCTTTAGAGTGAAAATAAATCATTTACTCTAAAAATAAGGATTGAGTTGAAATTTTCAAGAATTGAAACCAAATTTAAAGCACAATAATATCAAGTAAAACGATTGATTGGGAGAGATTAAATTTTGAATTTTAGATTATTTTAATAAAATAAATCAAATAAAAATCCTAAAATTTACAAAAATCTTCAAAATTTAAATCACTGCCAACATCTAAGATCCTAAAATAATAATAATAATCATAATAATATGATCTTCTGCTTAATGAACTTATAATAAATATTTAGGTTAAAAATTTAACAAATTGGAATTAATTAAAAATTCATAATAATCTAAATAAATTAAAATAAATGAAATAACACTTAAGTAATCATTAATCAAACTTCAAATCAAACAATATTATTTAATATAATTAAGCTAATAAAACTCAATTAAATTTAAAAACTTAAAATTAAATAAATCTAGGAAAATTTAACATGGGTGAAACTAGTATAACTAAACCTACACTAAGCATGAAATCTTAATCATATGAAACTACTTAATGAATATAAATAAACTGAAACTAATTAATCATCAAGTAAACTAAAAAATTAAATTAATTACAAATCCAATACATCATAATCGCTTAATATTAATTAAACCAAACCAAAACAAATGAAGCTAAAGTGAACTTAATTAATTTAATATCTAAATCAATCCTTTTGGAATGAGAGAGTTACTCAACCATTAGATATTTCAACCTAATACCTAAATCAAACCTGTCAATGAAATTAAACAAACATAATAAATGAATTAAATCAAATAAAACTCTAACCATAAATAATCAAACTTAATTGAAATAAAATAAACTGTTAAGTCACTTAATAATAATAATAATAATAATAATATTCCTTTAATCAAATTAAACTTAAGTAAAATACTTAACTAAATCAAATCACTGAGATGTGGGAAATTAAGTCATTAATTAAATAAATCTTTGATTAATCCAATAATTAAAATTTTAATTATTTTAATCAAACCAAATTAATCAAACATCTAATTAATGCAAACTTAATGAATTAATCCATCATATTAATGAATCAAATTAATTTAAATAAATTACATTAAACCTAACTCTTAAATGCTTAAATCAATCTAATTAAATTTAATAATTAATCACACCCCACAAGTAAACTAATTATGTTAATCATATTAAATCTAAGCTTAATTAAACATAAGTGCAATTAAATACCAATCAAATCTTAAATTAAACATAAATCATTAAGTCATTAATTACATCATTAATCTAAATAAATAAAACCAAATTAAAAATTAAATAAATCTTTATTTAATTTAATAATTCAAACACACTTTAAAACTAATTACCCTTAAGCTAATCCAATTGAATAAACACCTAATTAATGCAAACTTAATGAATTAATCCATCATCTTAATGAACCAAATTAACTTTTAAATCGGTTCACATCAACAATTAATCTATTAATTAATTTGATCACACATCTTAAATAAGCTAATTAAGTCAATCAAATTAATCATATTAAACTTAAACATAATAAAACCAAAATTAAACCTAAATTATTAAGTCATTAATTACCTAATTAATCTAAATAAATATGAAATCAAATTGAAAATTAAACAAATCTTTATAATTAACATAAATACACTTCTTAATTAAACTAATAACATAATCACATTGAACCTAAGCAAACCCATAGACTAATAAAGCTAATCAAATAAAATTAAACTAAATTAAGAAAGACTCTCATTAATTTAATATGTAATCAAATCAAATCTCATTCAACCTACTTAAATAAGATAAACTAATTAACTATCTAATGTATGAAGTCAAAATACAAACCAAACTTTGATAAACATGGCAAATAGATGGATTAAAAATAAAATTCTAATTACAAAGAATCAAACTCAATTAAAAATCAAAATAAAATCTTAATTAATCTAATCTAATCAAACTACAAATAAATAAACTATAATCAAACCAAATAAACGTAAAATTAAATCACATAACCATAATCAAAGAAAAGAATTAGATATTAATTTAAAATAATATTAAATTATCAAGGTTTAATTGAATCAAAACATCTAATCTAAAATTAATCAATCAAAAACATATGGATTTAAACAAACTTAAACCTCATTAGATATTAAGGATATTGAATTATGAAGATTTAATTAAACCAAAACCTCTAATCCAAAATCAATCAATCAAATTCTTAAACAAACTCAAATTCTAAATGCTAAATCAAATCAAATGAATTAAAATTCAAATGGCTAAAAGATAAAGGACCTTAGACTCTTTAGAGTTAGGATGTAGAATTGGGTGAGTTCTCATTATAAATGGAATTCATTCTACTCTTCTTCAAAACCTAAACATTATTTTAACTAAATAAAAGTGAAATAAAAATGAAAAATAAATCATTAAATTTTTTAAATTAAAATCACCCAAAGGTAAAATTTAAACAAATTCAAACTCCAAATTAAAACTTAAACTAAAGAAGCCAAGTAAAGTCTCACACACAAGCCTTAAGCACACATTAGAATACTAAGTCACCACTTCTAGTGCTAAGTTAGGGTGTTGTATATGATGTTGTATTTTGTTTTGTGATGTAATATTTTACAATAAATATGTTTCATAGATTCTATGGCCAATATATTAACCTAATCATATTTTCTAGGGGTTGTGCTTAAGGTTAATAAAAATATAAATGCATTTGTCCAGTTGCTTAGCCCAAGCATAACTCAAGTTAGGACATGTGAGCTTGGTTACCCATGTGTGGGGTGCTAAGTCCAAATTATTCATATAATTTCTTGGGTTGTATGGTGTGTTTAGCTAACATTTATTTTGCAGGTGTAGCTAGATTTGCTTTTTCCTATTTTTTAATGTAATTTTGTACTAGAAATTAGGATTAGTGTTATGGGGGATTAGGATGAGTAGTGCCCAGAAGGCTTAGTCCTTGGGGTGCCTCCTGATGCCTTTGGAGCAAATCAAATCAAAAGGAAGAAAAGGAATAAATAAAGAAAAGATGACCCCCATAACATGTATTATTTTATAATCATATAAGAGAGGCTACCCATATTTTTTTTCTCTTTTCAGGGTGTACGGAAAAAATTGATCGCACTGGCCTTTTATTCTTTTACGGTAGTCTATAAAATTATTTGATGTTGTGTTTAGATTACACTTAATGCAGTTTTTTTTTTTAGTTTCTTCATGTTTGATGTTGAATGTGTCTGATGTGGTAGGCTGATGAAATTAATTTTCTAATTAACAACTTATAATTAAAATTTTAAAATATTTCATAACCTCACATAAAAGCCTAGGAATTAAATCAAGATAACAAAATATTTAGCAACCTCTTTAGCTGGATGATTGTATGTATAACATCTTGCATATCATATTCATCCACACTTGTTATGAGGGGGCTTCCATTTGTGCTAGAGAATAAAGGCTTAACCTATGAGAGCCTTTGATGGAAGAACACCCTTTCTCTCTTAATTTGGCCCATAATCAAGTTCTCATGCATTTAGGCATACAAATCCCATTGTCAAAACAAAGAGTCCAAAAGAATCAAATAAATTTGATAAAATTTGCATTAGATTAAGTAATGAATTCATACCACTCATGCTCTAATCTTTAGGAAGTTTAAGGACTTAGTCTCCTTTAAATAATAATAGTTTAGCCATATTGTAAAAAAGCATAGACTTGCCTACTTGGATTTAAAGCAGGAGGAGGAGTTAGCCACCCAGTATAAGTCCAGATGTGATTTATTCTCTCTCATGAGGTAAATCATATACCCCTTTTGCCTTAGATTTAGTCATGCTTTGGCCTCAAAGCTCCTAGCTTAAGATGAGGTACCTATTTCCTTCTCACAGCATAAATCCTCACCTCTTAAGCATTTTTACAATCTTATATTGTGGGATTATAAGTCCCAGTATTCTAATAAAATGCCAACTCAAATAATTAACTCTCTTTAGTTTCAAAAATATAAAGCCCAACCATAGGATAGATTGGAATTCTTACGAGGTTTCCTAGTATCATGAGCATTCCCTACCCGTCTCCCTTTGACTTCCAATAATAAGTCTTCTCCTTGATCTATCCCATTTGATTTCCTAAAATAGCCAATCCTTTAATAGTCTTAACCTAGAAATCTTTGGAGACCCTAATTGTCTACTTTAATCGAGAGTATTCTTAAGGAATTTTCATTTCTTAGGATGTAATTAACTGTGGAGGCTTGCCTCCATAGGGAACTTAATGAACCCAGCTTAAAATAAACCCTACTTTACTTTTTCATGTAAAGTAGGGGAAAGATCTCTGGTATATTTGAAGACCTATTATACCTTAGGAGTCCTTATTAGGTGATTAGGTTTATTATAAGATGGTGATTTCTCTCTTTGAGATAGTACATCTTATCATACACAATCACTTCAATAAGTATCTAATCCCACATCTCAAAAATAAATACAGATAAGAAGAAGAAGGTGTACCAAAGAAATAGGTGTAGCCTACCAACACTTTCTCCATGATGATAGCATAAGCTCATCCTTCTCATTGGTTCAAGATTTGACATCTTGATTCTTACAAAAGTTGAATAGACCCACCGACCGTATTACTTCAAGCCAAACACATCTCTACTGAATTTTATATGATGTAGTCTCTTCTTCACCACTTTCAAAGAGTCAGTGGTTCTCACCTTCCTTCATTACATCATTCACTGACTTTAAAAGGATGTTCACCACACAAATTATCAGCACTCAGAAGCCATTGAAAAGTTCTCAAGCTCTTTTATAGATGAGGCGAGAGCCTGTTAATTCCCTAAGGAAGTCCATCACTCATTTACAATAGGAAATGCTTGAAGTCAAAGATTAGAAGCTCACAGTTTCTTAAGAAACACTCACCCACTGCCTAAAGAGGGGAGATATCATAAGAGGAAATGACCTATCACAAAGTCCAAACCAAAAGCTTTATGAAGAATTTTATTTACTTGAGTGCTTTGATATTTTACATTTATGTCATAAGCATTCTATTATATAGTAGTGGATGTATTTGATCATGATTAAGTGTTGTACAAGAGTTATGATTGAAATCACATAACTTAATGTGTTAATATGTCTATGTGTCAGGTTGGCACCCAAGTGCTAGTCTTCTAGCATCATGGCATTGCATTCGAGGTATTTAGTGTTTGAGGATAGAGAAGATAACACCTTGGTTTTGGCCTGTGGTGCCTTGACGTTGGATTGTACCTCCTTGGCTTTATCAAATGATAGGTTTTGACTTTTTTTTCAATAGTTTTCTCCCAAAGGACACATACCTAAGAGTATTATACTTATACAAACTCTTATTCTAACCTAATGTAGACTTAGACTTATTTTTGTGTGGAAAACTTGAGTGAAGACTCTTTGGTTGGAGCTTAGTGGCCTACAGAATTTGGTGATCCTTTGTAGTTCTCTTGGATGAGAACTCATCCCTTCCATTGGTGAGTGAAAGATCTTAAAGCATTTCTTCTTCTTCCATCCACTATGATGTCCTCTCTATGATGCTCTATTAATTTGTATTAGAGCCAAGATTTGAGGCTTGGAAACCGATTGTAAATAATCTATATCAAATCCTAGTAAGGTTAGTAGATTTGAGTTTTTTGTAATTTTCTTATAGATTTAGTGATTTTGGTTGGAAACTCATGTAAAATTCATGCGATAAGCAATCCTATGAACATTTATTTTACTACCAACTAATTGTCTCTACTCATAAAGCCTAGCCTTTCCCTATTTAACCTAACTATAAGCCATTATACTTGAGTGCCAACTTGAGTAAGGGAGAGTTCACTAAAATTGTCCAACATAGTATACAAACTTTACATAAAAATTGAACTCATATCCTTAAAGATCTTACGTTTAATTCTTTATGTGTTTACTTAATATTTTGTAGTATCCACAAGTTACTTTATTCTTACTAAGAGCTAATCATTTTCAAAATTATGCATCTCATTATGTTAAATATACTTCACTTAATGCATTAAAATCTCATTTGGAGACATCTTTGCATTATTTGGTTTACATCATGCCACATAATTCCCTTAGCTTGGACCAATTAGAAAACTTAACTAGGAGGGTAGATGCGATCACTATGCAAATTGAAGAAAAAACTCACTAGGGTAAAAGACCTTCTCATGAATCTAGTTGCACAGGTTCAAACCTTGAGCAGTAGGCTTCAAACCCCACTAACTTTCCCACGTCTAGATGACATAGAGCTAGTCAGAAGGTAAAATATTGAATTTTCTAGAGATGATAATCCTACGAGAAGGCCAAACTTGAACAATGTCCTTAGATAAGACCATCTTAGGTTCCTTGAAACCTTACATGAACCTATTAAATAAGTTAAAATAGAACCACAATGTATGATGGTGTTCATGACTCCAATAATTTTTTAGATTGGTTAACCCAAATGGAGAATTTCTTCAATCGGTAGAGCTCCATGATCACTAAATAGTAGATGTCACTTTTCACTATTGTTTGCTCCTAGAAAAGCATAAGAAAGTTGTATCTACACCCAAGGTAAAATATCAAGTCTCATATAAATATATAACAACATCCCAATCTCAAAAGTCTATCGTTAGATCTAATCTTTCTACATTGAATAACCCTTCTAATACAACCTCCACTAAATATACTTCTAAAACTCCATGAGAAATAGTTTGCTTTAATGTCATAAAAAGGGTCATATGCAAAATCAATGTTGAGCTAAAATTATGTTTCTAGATGAATTGGAAGATTTAGGAGAAGAAAAGGATATTTAAGAGATACATGACGATACACCAACATCAGGTGAAGAAGTGGATCCAAATATAGGTAATTCAATGTTAGTTATGAGGTGTATGATCGCTTCTAGGGAAGAAGAAGATTGGAGAAGAATGAATATTTTCTTAATGTATATCTTATGTAAGTAAAAGTGGTGTAAGGTAGTAATAGATGGAGGGAGTGCTATAAATATTATATCAACCCATGCTATTACTAGAGCCAACCTTATGACTAAACCTCACCCAGAACTATTCTAAGTTAGTTAAGTAAATCACACATTCCTACCTATCACAAATATTTGTCTTGTTCAAATTAAGATAGGTAGTTATATTGATCAAATTTGGTGTGATGTTCTTCTAATATAAATAACTCATATCCTATTAAGAAGACTGTGGCTTTTTACTTTGAATGTAATCCATAATGATCATGAAAATACTTATGTGTTCAAATATAATGAGAAAATAATCAAATTATTCACAGTAAAACCTAATGACAAATGGTCAATTACACCCCCTCATATAATTCTTCTTACACTTCCTCATAAATCAAATTATGAACTCTAGCCCAGACTAACAAAAGAGAAAAATGTGAAACTCCAATTAATAGTGATATCACCATCTAATGATAAGGATGATACTTTTGATATACATTTTAAAACATGAAATTCTTCTAGAATTTAAACCACAACCCTAAGGTTTAGATGCTTAGTTAGAGAGTTCACTGATCCCACTTCTTTATTTATCTGCAACTTTAATAAATCTCTATTGATATTAAGGATCACCACATACGTGCTCTTAGATATATTATCTGAATTTATTGGTTTGATCCCTGATGACTTACCTAATGAACAACCACCATTAAGGGCTTCACAATATGATATAAACTTGATTCATGGTCACAAATACTTAACTTACCTCATTATTTAATGAATCCATCTAAACCATGCATGCAAAATTAAAATGATATGTATATGAACTCCTTAAGAAGGGTTTTATCCATGAAAGTCTTAGTCCTTGTGATGTACCAACTCTTTTAACTCCTAAAAAAATAGAACATGGAGAATGTGCATTGATAGTAGAGTAGTAAATAAGATCTCAATAAAATATAGGGTTTCTATACCTATGTTGGATGAAATGTTATATCTTATTTCAAGTTCATCTTTATTCTTTAAAATTGATTTAAGGAGTGGATATCATCATATAAGGATTAGACCAGGTGATGAATGGAAGAAAATAATCAAAACTCCTGAGAATAATTATGAATGGTTAGTCATTTCATTTGATCTTTTAAATGCACCTAATACTTTCATGAGACTAATGAATGCTATATTGAAACCTTTTATTGGTCAATTCTTAATAGTTAATTTTGATAAGATTCTTATCTTTAGCCTAGATGAGAAGTCATATATACATCACTTAAGAATGGTCTTAGAAAAATTAAGAGCAACAAAATTATATGTAAGCCTTAAGAAATATCTTTTCTATGAAACTGAAGTTATTTTCCTAGGTTTGATTGCATCTGCTAATGGATTAAAAGATAACCCATCAAAAATTAAGTCCATTGTTGATTAACTCCAAAGTCTTTTATGGATGTTATATGTTTTCATGGATTATCAAACTTTATTGGAGGTTTATAAGAAATTTCAAAAATATTGTAGCCCTTATCATTAGCAACTTAAAAAAAAAAGATAAGTTTACATGGACCACAAATACTTAATAGGCCATGAAATAAATTAAAACTCTTATGACTTCTTCATCTATATTAAGACTTCTTGACTTCAATAAAATATTTGAGGTTACTTGTGATACATCAAGTATTAAAATTGGTGGAATATTAAGTCAGGAAAATTATACAATTGCTTTCTTCAATGAGAAATTAAATGACGCCAGACAAAAATATTTTACATATGACCGAGAGTTTTATGCAATTATTCAAAATCTTAAGCATTAGAGGCATTATCTATTACATAAAGTGTTTATTATGAATATAGGTAATAAAGCTCTAAAGTTTATTAACTCTTAAAAGAAATTAAATTATAGACATGCTAAATGGGTCAAATACCTTGAAAACTTTTTCTTTGTGCTTAAACATGAACCTAAAATAGAAAATAACTAGTAGATGCTCTATCTAGAGTATCTCTAGTGGTTTCATCTTTCAAATTTCAAATTTCAAATTCCTAGATTTGAAACTTTAAAGGAAGATTCAAATATTTTCTTTGATTTTCATATGATAGACCTAGAACACAAATCCAAACTCTTGATTTTTGATAGCTCTTTTATCATTCTAGATGAATATCTTTATAAAGGTAAGAGATTATGTATTCTTAAAACATTCCTAAAAGAATTCCATATTTTTGAATTACATTGAGGAGGTATATCAAGACATTTTGGTAAATTAAAGGCTTAAATACTAGTTGAATGTTGACCTCCATATATGTGTCATAAATCAAGACAAATTGGACAAGTTGAATTCGACGGACTACGGAGGTGATAGTGCGCAAGTCATGATCAAAATGCACTAGATGTCTCTGAAAATGGTCGAAATGACCTCCAATTGATGAATGGACTTCACCATCCCATTCAGAACATCAAAATTGATCAAAATATAAATATTACAAAAATCTAATGATCAATCGATTAGGCGCTCGAGCTAGCAATGTGTTGACACACATATCAAAGCCCAAAAGTGCTGTGATGATGTCTGAATGATCTCAGTTCATAAAATTTATCATGATGTTAGCTTTAAAATATCAAAAACTATCAAATGAGACTGTCCGCGCTCAATTCAAATGAGTCTATGCAAATATCAAATGATTTAAAGTGACAACGCATAAATTGAGACTGAAATGCACAAGATGTCACAAAAATTAACTCAAATGGCATCCGATCAATGAACGGACTTCACCATCACATTTAGAACATCAAAATTGGTGAGGATATAAATATTGTACAACTTAATGATGAACTGATCAAGTGCTCGAGTCATCAACATGCTTGCACATATATCGAAGTCAAGAGGCATTGGCGCAAGCCAAATGACCCCCCGTTCACAAAATTGATCACATCGTTAGCTTCAAAACATCAAAAACTATCAAATGAGATTGTTCACGCTTAATTTAGATGAGTATGTGCAAATGTCGAATAATCAGTAGTGACAGCACATAAATCGAGGCTGAAATGCAGTGGACGTCTCTGAAAATGGTCAAAATGACCTCCGATCGATGAACGGAATTTGATGTTGTATTTAGAACATCAAAATTGGTCAGGATATAAATATTACATAACTTAATGATCAACTAATCAAGCGCTCGAGTCATCAATATGCTTGCACATATATCAAAGTTAGGAGGTACTGACGTAAGCCAAACGACCAACATTCACAAAATTGATTATGCTGTTAGCTTCAAAATATCGAAATCTATCAAATGAGACTATCCACGCTCAATTCAGATGATTCTGTGCAAACGTCGAATGATTTGAAATGACAATGCGCAAATCAAGAGTAAAACGCACTGGGCGTCAACAAAATTAACTCAAATGACCTCCGATCGATGAAGGGACTTTCCCATCACATTTAGAACATCAAAACTGGTTAGAATATAAATATTGCATGACTTGATGATCAACCAATCAAGCACTCGAGTCATCAATGTGTCTGCAAGCATATCGAGGTCAGGAGGCAACGATGAGGATCAAATGACCTCTGTTTGCAAAATTGATCATGTCGTTAGCTTCAAATATCGAAATCTATCAAATAGGACTGTTCAAACTCAATTTAGACAAGTTTGCATAAATGCCGAGTTGTCAAAAGCAGTGATGAGCATTTTGAGATGAAATTGACCCAATTTGACGTCGACCTAAATCAAATGGACTCCGATCGTGAAATGGACTACACCATTGCATTCAGAACATCGGAATTACCTTAAATTGATATATATTGACTATGTGCATTTACTGGCACAAAATTCACATTAAAGCCATTTAATCAATTTAAAATTTATTTAAAATCCCTAAATTACCCTCCCATGCTCAAGTTCCCCTTATTTTGTTTATTCAAAAAAAAGAGAAAAAAGGTTCCACTCTCTCCTCCATTCTCACGTTCATGTTGAAACTCCTTTGTAATTTTTTTCCTCTTTCTTAATCTCTTTGTTGCTATGCTCTGCAATCGCATTCCCTGATAATCCTGTGGCTCCCACTTCCACAGAATTCGCTTATAATGTGACTCCAGATGTTGCTCACGCGCTGCTGCCCGCCCCACTCTGATCATTCCTCTGCCATTCCCCTCCTCTGGCCATTCTGCCTGCTCACTCCAGGAGTTCGCCCGGCCGGCCTCCTCAAGATGTCTCAGACTGCTCAGGTCCTTTAAACCCAGCCTGCCTGCCTATGTCATTCTCATAACCCATCTTGCTTCCACTGCCCTCGCCATCTGATCCCGCTGACCTGCTTTCCATTCCGATTGGTTTCCTCCTTGCCACTCTAGCCGCTTGTTTGCTTCTCCTCGGATCCCACTGCTTGCTGCTCACCAGTCCATCCCTGCTATTGCGCCATCTCCGCAGCATAATTGCTGCGCATAATGTTTGCCGCTCATTAACCCTTTCCTGCATCAGGGTCCATCACGCCACTGTCAAACCCGTCCTCTTCCTCTGCCATTGAATTATTCTATAGCCCAACTTGTTCCACAGCCCGCAAAGCGAAGCCCACTACACAATTCCCAGTAACCCATCCATTTTTTGACGAATAGAAGAAGAATATCAAGAGGTAAATTCTTCTTTTTGCATAGCATTCTCAGATGCTTTCAATTTTTGCTTGCAGAATGGGAAGAACATCGTCAAGAGGCGAATTCTTCTTTCAATATTTGGTGTCACACTCCTCGCTTTATCCTTCCAATTTTTGCTTTGCTGCAAACAGAAGAACATCATCAAGAGGTGAATTCTTCTTTCTATTTCTGGCATCACACTCCTTGCATTATATTCTTAATCGCATATCCAACCCCCATTTCTTTGTCGATCTTTGCAACGCGCCAAAAATGAGTAAGAACATGTGGGATCTGTGAATGTGGATATATATACATGTGGGATCTTTGCAGGTTTGATGGCCTCGTCATGCTCAAGAGGGTGCAACGAGATGAAAAGCTTGTTGTGGTGTCGCAAGACATCGCTCGCTATGCTCAAGAGGGCGTACCGTGTAAGCCAACACCCATTAGATGTCGCTCCCGCTAGATGAAATGCTGCCAAAATTTCATCTAATTTCAAGACTTAGAAAAAGGGCGGGGGGAATGAATATATATTGCATTTGTCTTCTTTTAGGTTTGAAGGCCTTGTCGTGCTCAAGAGGGCGTGATGAGATAAAAAATTGGCTATTGTGTCGCAAGACACCGTTCGCTATGCTTAAGAGGGCGTACCAAGTAAGCCAAAACACCCCCGATGTAGCCCCCTATGCGGGGATGATGCCGAGAGGCTACCAAAATTTAGACTAAAATTCAAGACTTAAGCAAATTCAAATGGTAATTACCTAAACTTAAGTCAAAAAAGAATATATGATAAATATGAAGATAAATGTTAAATCAAAAGAAATAAGAGCCTTTAAAGAGAATTTTGGAAAGAAAGGAACAATGCAAGTAAAATTTGGGGAGCCTAATATTAAACGCACAAACTCTATTAGTGATTCTCTATGGCGTAAATTGAAGTAATAAGTGAGTTCTCTTTTCTTGTAGATTCCTCAAAATTAACCAAGATTTAATTGAAATTTGGGGAGACTAATACCAAACTCATAATAAACTTGCAATAAACTTAAAGTCTAGGGATGAATCCAAATTGGGTTTAATAACTCTTATACAAATATGGAGATGATTACTATTCTAGCTAATAAGCATGAGTAGGGCTAAAGCAATAAACACAAATTAATAACTTATCAAAGTGATGTAAATTGAATATAAGTTGGGTGAATTACAAAAAACTCAACAAAACTAAGTGCAATATTTTAAACTACAATCTAAATCAAAATGCCTTCTTCGCCATCTAATCAAACTCTTACAGCATAATGAGATACTAAATCAAAATCTACAAAATCATTTTAATAAAAAATTAAGGAATTTCATTCTAATTATGATTTTAAAAATGAAATCACTAATTAGGTGAAATTAGCTATAAACACCGCTTGTGCTCGGACATAGAGATTTTAAGTGCAAATTTTGTCTAAAAAGGTCACAGTTAAATTAATGAAATAAAATACAAAATCAATCTCATAATTCAAAAATAAAACTACCTAAATTCTCAAATACACCGCATGGGTCCCGATCTATGTCAATGCTTAAATTCAAGTGTCCGAGGATGCTTTGTTTTCGATTTAGTCTTAGACGGTTAACAAAACCTAAAACCTATAATAAGAGTTTCAAATTAGTGAAATATCTCAGAAACTGATTCTGTCAGTGATAGTAGATCTAATCCTCTGTAACTAAACATAGTTGACAGGATCTAAAGCTCTTAAACATATTCAAATTAATCAATTTTTTAAATCAAATTAAGTAGCAATTTAAAACTGCATAAACGAAACTCTATCATTAAAAGCTTAAATCAAACTCAATCTATCCACCTTCCATAACTGTTTGTTAGGGGTGACAAACTAAGAAAACTCTAGCTCACAAAGGAGCCAACGTCAAATCAAGTATTCTGCTATGTTCACTCTCAATCAATCTCATAAAGGAGCCAATGCCCATGTCATCTGATTGCGTGGCTTGGCCAATAGCTCCATGATGAAGCGTTATGACGAGTCCTCGATCGTGATTTAGCAGGCTCCATTATATTATGATCATCGTAGTCAGTATGCTCCCAATGGCTCCCTTTGAGTTGTGAATCATAGGGTATATTGATAGCAAACAACTCTCTCGAGTAGACTTAAGATTGTATCCTTAGACAAACACCACCCAGTCCAAAGATTTCTTGGATGACGAACCCATGTTTGATGAGATTTCACGTTGGGTCCTTTGATTAAGTAGACTAGGATACGATGATGAACCATGGGATCTAGATCGGCCACATCATTATTCCCCCATCCAACTGGTTTATGCTAAAATGATGAATTTCATATTCTAAATTCTGAAACTCCATATGCTGCTACTATACACTATGCATTTAATGACTTGATGATTAGCGTTAATCGAAAGTTCTTTCTCACTTATTGGGAGGGGTAATTAACTATAGGGGCTTGTGCCTATAAGAAACCAAAAACCATATCTAAAGTCCTCACCAAATAAGGATGAAATCTCTGGGTAGTGTCTTATCTACTATTCCATCTGCCTTCTAAAAATTACACTAACACCTTCAAATCATCACTCTATTCAATATCAAATAATTTGTTGAGAGGTCGGTGGCAAATTTTCATAACCCACAGATTTCTGGCGACTCCGCTGGGGACATGATTCTCTTTCCATCTTTGGCTAGTCATATATGTGCTATAATTAGCAATAAAATTTTTGAAAATTCAAAACAAAAAAAGTGATTTAAGTGTGTAATAAATTCAATATGAGGCTATGTAGAATGAATCATTCTAGAGTATATCTTTATCATTATTTGTTCTATAGTACCTCTGCATCTTGAAAGTATGGGTGAAATAATAATTGCTAATTACTAATCCCCATCTTTCACTTTTATAAATGGATCTACAAAGCACCTTTCACCGCTTAGCTAGGTCGGTGCTAACATTCAGCCAATGCCATCATCAACACAGGAGATGTCAGGGCTACCATTCAATTTGGTAGCTTGAATTTCCCGGCTATTGTAGCTGTAACTCCTAAAGTACCCACCCATGGTACATTCGTCGAGGCCATGCTAGAAGGCCTCAAGTTACTGAAGCTCCTACTAGCCATGCGCCAACTAGTTCAACAACCAACTGCTATCAAGGAGTTCTCTCGACATAGAACTTCAGTTTTCAAAAGGCTAGGTCAATCTGAAGCTCTCATGATGAAAAGAATCGTCAAGGGGAAAATTGTGTCTTTAATTCCTCGGGGTACTGTTGCTGTGCCGTTTGAACCTTTTGTACCCGAATAGCATGATCATGAAACTTCCTCATCGTGAAGCAAATTAACTAAGATAAAGAAGAAGAAGAAAGCCGATTGAGATCCCCTTTGAATGACCTAGTGAACAAGTGATACCGCAGAAAGTGTATTCTACCACAATAACTTTGATAGTCTAAAGTGGGTAAAGAGGAATAGCTCTACTGGCAAAATAAAGTAATCTTACTGGAAGAACCAACCACATCAAACTCCACCACCACAGGGGAGATAGCTTGAAACACTGTCTGCCAAGATACATAAAGTTCTCAAAGTAGCCAAAGATAAAGGCCTAATGAAAAGAAGATTTTAGAGGACTGTGGTGATGGAAAATATTGAAGCTCCACCAAGAAAGTTGCCATCTCTTCCGTAATTAGCTGCATGGTGAGCATCGAGACACACTTGGACCTCATGTCCAAGAATCCTCTACAAAAGGAAAAAAGGATAAGCAAATATGGAGGCTAAGACCAGTAATGAAGTCTAAAGAATGGAAGAGGTGACATCCGATACATATACTAAATCTACCTCAAAATTAATTCATCGAAGGATACCCAAAAGAAGGGATATCATTGATGAAAGACATGATCGACACCGGAGAATCCTAGGGGATCCCATCATCGATTAATTTTACCCCACAAGAGAAGGTTGACTTTGATCGTCCTTTAATGAAGAAGTATTTGTTCCACACATTGAACCGTGAGATCCGGAAACATGTCGATTGGAAATTTGTGCTGGAAGAAAATAATGAAGAGGATTCTATGGAAGTGGAAGTCGTCTATATGGTCAGAGATATAGATGAACTCTCCGCTCATCAAGAACTCAACTCGTGGAACTTGAACAATTTGACACTTATGAAGAAGAGTCTTCACGTACAAATAGAGGATGAATCTTTGATCGAAAGATGAAGAAGAAGAAGACCAAATGAGAAAGAGATCATGTGTTGAAGTCGCCTATATGGTTGAACCAGAAATGATCACCTCCACACTTTATAATCGTCATCGCAACAATAGTTATTTTTGCAAATGCATAAGGAGAAGGACAGTCAAGTTCTCCCTCTAAAAATGAGCAAGGAGCAAAATAACAATAAGAAATAGAAGAAGAAGAAGAAGAAGAGCCTATAATGATTGACGCCATGGACATAATAGTATATTTATCATTATAGATAGATTTTTTAAAATGACACATTTTATACCTTGTTCAACATCAAATGATGAATCTTACATATAAATATTACTCTTTAAGACAATTATCAGGTTACATCGAGTCTTATCCACCATAGTTTCTGATAGAGATGTTAAATTTATATCTTATTTTTAAAAGAAATTAAAAAAAACTAATGGGAACACAACTAAAATTTTCCTCTACATTTGATCCATAAACTGATGGACATTAAAAAATTTATTAACACGTTTAGTTGGAAAAATCCTAGGAAACTAGGATTTAATATTATGTACATTTGAATACAATAGTTTCATTTTCATATCAACCACAAATCATCTTTTGAGATAGATTATGGATAAAACCTTAAAATTCTTATTGACCTAGCTAATACACCTACCTTATATATATATATATATATATATATATATATATATATATATATATATATATATATAAAGAAATAATTAGAAATACAAAAAGCTAAGTATGCTAAACAATAGACTAAATTTTTTTTAAAGGAATATGAGATAGGTGATTATGTATTGTTTCATATCCATCTTAAGAGACTTTCTTCCACAAAATAAAAAAAGTTATAAGTGAGAGCATGTGAGTTATTTAAAATTAATAGGAAACTTGGCACACTTATGTTCTTGAATTTCCCCACATATTTATTACATATATTTTTAATGTGGAGATCTAATATATTTTAAAGGAGTTACCTATCCTTGAAATTTTTAGAATAATATTTTTGCATAAGGAGATAACAATTATTTACAAGTACATACCCAACCAACAATTTTTGAATTGGAGAACATCATCACAGCTGAAACACCAACCGATGATAGGACCATTCAGAGGTTCTTAGTTTGGTGGAAGGAAAAACAACCAAGTAAGGATACTTGGATTACCTTAGAAGAACTACATAGCTTTGCTTCCAAATTTCTTGAAGACCTTCATAATCCTAACTCTTCAGAGAAGAGTTTATTGGGGTTCGAGGGAGTTGATGTAGAACATCAAAGGGGGAAAAGACCTATCATGAGATCCTAAACCAAAAGCTTAAATTGATGAGGACTTTTATTTACTTTATGTTTTGTGATATTTTATATTTATGTCCTATGTGTTGTATTATGTAGTAGTAGATGTATTTTATTATCATTAAATGTTATATGAGAGTTGTGATTGAAATCATGTAAGTTTATGTGTTAATATGTATAGGAATCTAGCGCTTAGGTGTTGGTCTTCTCTAGCACCTAGGTGTTTGTCTTCTGGCATCTTGACACTATATTTTGAGGTATTTAGTGCTTGACGATAGAGAAGATAATGCCTTGGAGCTAGAGTGTAGCACCTTGGTATTACAAAATGATAAGTTTTGACTTTTTTTTTTAGTTTTTTTAATGGTTTTCTCCCAAAGGATATATCCTTTAGAGTATTATACTTATATAAACTCTTATTATGATCTAGTGAAGACTTAGACCTATTTATGTGTGCAAATTTATCGGCACTCTTTGGTTGGAAATTGGTGGAAAACTGTTTGGAGGAATTGGTGATCCTTCGCTATAGTTCTACTTATGTGAGCATAACTTCTTCTCATCCCTTCCACTTTGGAGAATGCAATACCTTGAAATATTTCTTCTTCCTCCATCTGTTATGACATCCTCTTTGTGACTTTCCATCAAAGGGCCTTTTAGGTATACCCTAGGCCTCTTACAACCAAAGATGCTCATCGAACTACTGGAGCTGGAAAATAACCATGTCAATGCTGAAGAGTACAATGAAGTAGGCTAGCCAACATCACATGTTGTCATAAAGGACTCATTGAAGAGGTCTTTAGAGTGACTATCCAAGGAAGGACATCAAAGGTGGAGAGTGGATAAAAGGAGGTGACTAGAAGTACTAGAGCGAGGCATCAGAAACTCAACTACTTGCTATCTAGGTGGTGATTATGCACAACCTGCCCTAGTGACTCCTCTATGAGTGTCCATGGTAGAGCTTGTAGAAGTAATCCAAAATAAATACTTTTTCAAGCGACTTCTAGCCATGAAAACTAAAGGAGTACTTGATCGGTCAAGGTATTGTACTTATCATTGTGATCATGGCCACAACACTGAAGGGTGTCACCATTTAAAAAGTCTAGTGGTTAAGGTGATAAAAGCAAGAAAGCTCAAATAATTCATTAGGAGGAAAGACAAAGAGATAATCAAAATAGATAACAAACTTATACTCACACACAATCCATATTGCGGAGTCATACCTACTATTTATGGGGGCAATGGTATATGGTGAGCATGAAAAGATAGATCTAGAGAAGTGAACTCAAAAGCCATGATGCCCTACTACCATCGCTAGTAAGTTTTTTGAAAATGATAGACTAATGGGAATCTCTAATGACATGGTGGTGATGACTTGATCACCAACTATTAGGTTGGGGCATCTTAATCGATACGAGGAGCTTAGTTAACATTATTTTTAAATTGAGTTTTAAGAAATTAGTTCTAGTAACTCTAAACTCGTGCTTATTGGATGACCACTGTATTGATTCTCAGGAGAGCATAGAAAAATGAAGGGAATTATAATTGTCCCCATCACTTGGGTGGAAGATAAAAAGTAGTTCATAACCATGGCCAAATTCATCGGTCACTTACCTATAATGTTATCTTTGCCTTTTCAATACAAAATGGTGTTAATATATCACATAGTCGTCAAATTCCATGTTGGGGGAGAGGAGAGAGGGAACCTCAACCAATCTCACACATGCTACTTGAAGGTCATTGGTGGGTTAAGTAAGGAAGATGAAATCCATGGGGGATTGAAGTCTTTGAGGAGATATAAGAAATCCAAGTTGTGCAGAGTAATGGGCAAGCATTAAGGGCCAGCTCAACTTTTTGTCCCTACATAAAGAAACCCTCATTTGAACCTTAATGGACAATATAGATGTGTTTGCCTAGATAGCCATGAAGATATTAAGCATTAACATCAATATGTCAGCTTGATAGAGATGAATATGAAGAGGAGGTCACTAAACCGCATGAAGTTAATTTAATTATAAAGTTCAAAAGTTCATGTCCAATGTAGTGATGGTACAAAAGTCAACATTAAGTGGAGGATGTGAGTTGACTTCACTAACTTATACTTGACATGTTCTAATGATAGGTATCCACTCCCTTGAATAGATGAACTTGTGGACTTGATGACTAGATTCTTAGTGATGAGTTTCCTTAATGCTTTTTTTAGAATATCACCAAATCTAATTGCATCTTGCAGACTTTGAAATAATGACTTTCATTACTACTGAAAGACTATACAACTATAAAGTCATGCCCTTTAGGCTTAAGAATGCAATGGAAACTTACTAAAGACTTATAGACCTTGTATTCAAATAACATAAGGGTAGAAAAGTAGAAGTCTATGTTGATGACCTTCTCGTAAAAAGGAAGTTGCCGGTGCAATATATCCAAGATCTTGAAGAGACATTTGCCACACTTAAAAGGTATAATAGAGAAGAAGGCGGAAAATAATGGTCCATTTATTATGTCAGCTAATCTATGCGAGGTGCCGAGTTGAACTACCTGCTCATGGATAAGTTAGCACTGACATTAATTACCTTAGCTAGATGACTATGACCTTATTTCCAAGCACACTTCATATAAGTCATCACTAATAATCCTCTTAAATCTGTGCCTCGCCAAGCCCAATCATTCAGGAAGATTTCTCAATTTGTCTATAAAATTGAGCGAGTTTAATATATCCTACTCACCTCGAACCACAATCAAAGGCCAAGCACTCATAGATTTCTTGGTGGATTTAACAACTCCAAGATGTTCCAATCTAGAGCCCTTATGGTGACTATATGTTGAGGGCTCTTATGGTGAACCAACTATGGGAGTAAGTATTGTATTGAAGAGTCCAATAGGGATCATCATCGCACAATTAGTTAAATCTAATTTTTAAGTGATAAATAATCAAGTTGAATATAAAAATTTACTTGCCAGATTGAGATTTGTTGGAGGACTCAGAGCTGCAGAAGTGGCAGCTTACTCATACTCATAGCTTGTGATAAGGTAATGGAATGGAGAGTATGAAGTCCAAGAAAAGTCTTTGATGAAATATTTACTTAAAGTTAAAGTAAAAATTGGGCAACTATAATATTTCAAGATTGAGCAAATCCCCATAGAAGAGAACTAACTCCCTGACTTATTATCCAGGGTTGACATACTCAGTGATCAAGTAGTCATCTAGCTCACCCAGCCAAACACTAAAGAAGAAGTGCTGATGCAGGTAGATCATGAATACTTACTAGGTTGGATCAACTCTGTCAAGAACTACTTGCATACTAGAGATATTTAAGAAATGATGAAGGATTTGAGGAGGTTCAATATTAGATCCACCCAACATCTACTGATAGGAGGAGAACCATTCTTAAGGTCAACGACCTCGCTCAACCTTAAATGTGTGAAAGAGGTAGAACAAAAGAAATTTTTGAAGGAAATCCATTTTGGGGAGTATGTTAGTTACTCAGGAGAAAGGACACTTGCCAACAGAATTTTAAGTCAAGGGTACTTCTTACATTGAAGAATTTAAAAAGATGCATACAATGGTAAAAATTTGCAACACTCCAACAATAGTCATCATAACCTTTGTAGTCTATCATTAGTCCTTGGCCATTTTCTATTTGAGGGATGGATCTTTTTAGTATGTTGCAAGTCACTTATGGACAAAAGAAGTTTTCTCTAGTCACAATCTACTATTTCAACATGTGGATTGTTAAGCCACTCACAAAATTACTTTAGTAATAAGAAACAGAATTTGGACTGACATTATTTACAAGTATGGTTTTTCCTTGGTGAACATCATTAATAATGGACTTCAATTCATTGAGAAAGGACTAAAAGAATCTTGTGAGTCCCAAGGAATTAGACTAACATTCACATCAGTATATCACACATAAAGCGTTGGACAAGTGGAAGCCACTAACAAGAGGATACTAATCTTTCTCAAGAAAATGATTGAAGTTTCAAAGGCTAAGTGAATAGACACACTATCTATCATGGTACTTTGGGTGCTCAAAATGACTCCCACTCTGCCACTGGACACTCACCCTTTACTTTGTCACATGGCATAAAAACCATTTTACTGGTTGAGTATGAAGTTCAAAGTTAGAGGTACTAATGTTGGAAAGATTGGGAGTTAGAAATGGCGAGTGGATACAAGCAAACTTAGAGGCCATGGAAGACACACCTGACATGTTCAAACAACTCAAAATCGAGGAATCATTAAGGAAAGAATAAATAAAAATATGAATGGCTAAATATTATAACTGCTAGGTGAAAGAGAAGAATTTCAAAAGTGGTGGGTGTTGAAGAAAGTAGTTGCTTGTCGGAAAATATTTTAGGCAAACTCACCCATAATTGGGAAAATCTTTATAATTAAAGATAGAGTTAGTCTCAAAGCATACCGACATAATCTCATCTCATGAAGACATACCAAGAACATGGAACTCCTGAGATTTGAAGAAGTTTTGAATTTAAGGAAAATTTCTATTATTTGTACTCATTTTATTAATTTAATTTTCATGTATCTTCCTATTTTCAATAATAAAGTTTTATATATGCTTCTTAAATGAGTTTTGGAAGGATAGCAATTGTTTCCAAAGAAGCTTATTCGAATGATGAAAAGTAAAACTTATACTCGGAGAGTTGTGTGATGACTCATGATACTCAACATGTCATTTTTGGTCTAAGAAGAGGTCCCACTCGGTTAGCAGTGAAAGCCCGAGAACAAGATTTGAGTACTTGGCATGCCACTATTGGTCCAAGAAAAATTGAAGTCAAGCAAAGCAAACCCTTAATATTCGAGGAGCTACATGATGACTTAGGATACTCGGTGTGCCATTTTTGGCCCAAAATTATCGCCGACAAGCGGATGACCAAATAGGAGATTCGAATACTTGGCGTGTCATTCTTGGTCTAAGAAGAGTAGTCTAACTGTTCATTCTTAATACTTGTTGTAAGACCGATACCCTATGAGATCAACAACTAAATTGAAAAAGACCAAAAATTCATGTAGTTGGCAACTACAATGTAAGATCGACACCCTATGATGTTAGCAACTAAATTTAAAAAAAGACCAACACTCCATGCAGTTTATGACTATAGTGTAAGACCGACACATTGTGAGGTCGACAACTAAATTGAACAAAAAACCATGTTGACTTCATGAGCCCCACCTCATATGAGGTTGATTTTGATGATAATAAACACACATTCAAATGCTACTAATCAAGTTAAATTCAAGTGTGCAGGAAAAATTCTTTAGATCTTAGTTATTCAGTCAATTCAGAATGCTAAATCCATTATACATGAACTAGGTGAAATTTTTTTAGGAATAACTATATTAAGGAAAATAAAAGGCTCACTAAAATAAAATAAATCATCCATTCATTTCAAAATAATTTATTTTAAGTTTATTCATAAATATTGTATTTCACATTTACAATTATTCTTTAAATTATTCATTTTGGATAATGAACTAAATGCATAAACCTTATTTCATTTATTCTATTTCCTACAAGTTAAATAAAGTTTACATCTCATTAAATTTTTCCATGCTAAATCATGTTCATTATCCATTTATTGTATGCATAAAATTAAATTATCCAAAACTATTCTATGTATTATTTTCTCACTTATTATCCTAGTTTTCTCTCCTATCCTATTTATCATCCTAAACCTTCTTGGCCAAATTTTTTCATCATTATTTCAGAGCTATTCAAATTATTTATCCATTATTCCATATTTTCTAAATTAAAAAATTCATTTATTTGAATCTTTAATTTGAATTATTTTGAATTCAATTTAAATATTCTTTTGCTTACATGTGCTAATTTGAACTTAGCTCATTATGGAATGTTTTGGCTGACCATATGCTATTTTAATTGAGCTAGTTTGAATTAATTTGAGTTAATTAAAATTCAATTAAATTAAGCCATGGAATTATCTTCTTTTCTTTTTGTTTATTTTTGGAAACTTCCCATGGCGAGCCATACCCTTAATTAAATTCAAATTAATCACATGATGAATATTGATTTGAATTCTCCTAAGATATGATCCATCATCATTTAATTTGAATTAAGTACATCAAATTAAATTTAATCTATTTTTGGAATGTAGCTTGGCTGAATTTTGCTTATTCCTTTGGATTTAATTTAATATGTTCTAGAATCATCTCTTTCCTTCTTTCATTCAATCAAGATCAATTGATTGAATATTCTATGATATTGAAATTATTTTTAATTGAATCCCATCATAGAAACCTCTTTTGGCCGACCCTATATCATGCTTGATTTAATTAATCAAAATTTGAATTATTCCCTTTTTTTTACTTGGCTAATTAATGGTGTCATGACTTATTTGCTAATAATTGAAATTCTCTTTTCTTCTCTCTCTCTCTTGGCTGACCACCATGCCCTTATACCCATGATCGATCCTTCACCTTACGAAGCTTAATTAATTTAATTAATTTAAATTGAATCACTTACCATATGATTTTTCCCTCTTCCTTGCCTTGGTTGAATACCTTATCATGCATTTTGAATTTGAAATTGGTTGATTTAAATCAAACCAACCTTCCAAATTGAAATTCCCACCTATTTTCCCTTGGTCGATTATTCCCTCATGCAATATGTTTTTTTTGATTGGCTTGTGTTTAATTAATTCCAAATGAGTTTCCCTCCTATTTTCCTCATCTTGGTCGACCCTCTTGACCCTTTGTCTTATATATAATGTTCTTAAGACTATGTTAATTCCTCTTGGACTATTCTCTCTTGGCTGAATTCTTGCAAAATTTTGGGAGATACTTTCTTTGTGAATCAAATGCAAATCTCTTCATCATTCTTCCATCTTCCAACTTATAAGTGATTGCCTTGAAGATTGCACAAAAAAGTTGGAGGATTGGTGGAAATCCATCTTGGCCAAAAGCTATTCAAGGTTCTTTTAATTTTAATGTAGTTGTTATTCTTGTGTAAGACCTTGATCTCTTTCTTCACTTAAGATTACTTTATATTTGGTCAATTTATCTTGTGCTTAACTCATCTATTCATACATCTTTTAAGTTGGCCGATAGCTTTATTTATGTTTGGTTAAACTTTTGTGTTTGCAAAATTCTTCTTTTCTCTTTACTCTACATATGCTTATGTGAGACTTATGTTATATTAAATGGTTCATAAAGAACACTTGTATGTTGTAAGTTTTTTTTTCTCTGAAATAGTCTCATACTTTGTATAAGTAATGTTTTTTTTTGGGAGAGATGTCAATTCATGTGAAGATTCATTTGATCTTTGAGATTTCATTTTTTATTTGATCATTTCAAATCATCAATTAAATCAATTTGATTCTAAGATATTATATTCACAACAAAATAGTTTAAAGATTCATTTGGATCATATGTATATATATATATCCAGTTTAATCATTGCTTTCAAATTTAATTATCAATTAAGGTGAGCTATCTTTCTTACATTTGATTTTACTTTCCTTAATGTTGTTGTAGTTGGGTTGTGAGAGCAAAACATTTT
>CM038215.1:210893505-211048729 GCA_021442155.1 Cymbidium sinense | reverse complement strand
TTCTTTAAATGAACTATACACTTTTGCCAAATCCTATTCAAAACTATGCTAAAAAGAAAAGAGAAGGAAAGCCACAATATGCACATCTTTATATTTTTACTTGCATGCAAGCTCATAAATAATTATAAGTAGCATACCTTTCAATTTTTTTGTTTGATTCATAAGCTTTGAAAGTAATTTTTGGATTTAATAGTGATAATAGCCATTCATATTCTTACTTTAGCCAAAACATGCAATTTGACATAAAGGAAACATTTTATTTTTAATTTGATTTTTAAAAAAATGTGAATGCATGGTTTTCATATGGAATACAAATTTAGCATGGTAAGAAAGAAATAAAGTGATGAAATCATGTAAATTCATTCACCCTAATTAATTCTTAAAGACAATCCTATGAAATATAATTATTTAAAGCAAATCAAATTTATTTTAAAGGGATTTTTTAGTTTGGTTTGAGTTTAATTTGAATTTAAGAAATGTGAAGAGGTTTGCTGGTCCTAACCCATTTCTCACATGTGTATGTTGTTTTAGTTTAATTTTAGAACCATTAGATGATTTTTATATTTTGGTTTAAGGTAAGGTATGAATTAAGTGCATTAATTACCCCTTACCTACACCATTTTAGCATAATTAATGAAATAATTATGAGCCAATGTATGACATAAAACCACACAAGGAATTTAATCAGTAATGCACCTAGGAAAGAAAGGGACCTAATATAATTGGCTCACAATTAGTGATTAATTAAGCTAAAGGTTTAATTTAAGTACTTTCATAACCCTTCCCACACATGTGGGTTGGATTTTGATTTCCTTAAGTTACTTAGGTTATTGAATACCTAAGCACCTACCCAAGATGTATTGGTTAAGTTATGGAATGTTTTGATTTTTAAAAGTTTGATTAATTGAGCCATTTAATTAAGTGATTAAACTTATTTAATTAATTTGCACCTTAAGTATATTTTATCCAAATGAAATGAACTTAGGAAAAGAAGATATGGGAAAGAACCCTAATCTCATTTCCTAAGTCCACTCACTATTCTAAGGTGATTAGCAACTTTAATTAATGGATTTATCACTATTTAAAATATTAATTAATCATTTAATTGATTAAGAGGATAATTAGGAATGAACCAAGAAATTACCCTAATTAAACCACTAATAAATCCCAATAAAATTAGGGAGGCAGAAGTCATCCCACTAAATGCACATGAGAAGTTTGGAATTAATCAGTGGGATAATTATAGTGTAATTAACATAATTAAATTTCCAATAAAACCCAAATTTAGAAAATATCATTGTTCAAAATCAATTGAAATTAATTTTAGATTATTCCTCTTTGAATTATCTTTCCAATGCTTTTTTATTTTGTATTTTTTTTATTTTTCTACATTTAGTTATGATATTTTAAAAGTAATTAAACCCTTAATTATATGACTAATATCATCGGCGCCATGTGGAGGCTGATGTGGCGCACGCTTTCCATGTGGCACATGCTTTCCATGTGGCACGATGGTAAAGGTCACTTAAGTTGTCACATCATTGTCCTACATCAGTGACGGTGCTACGTGCATTCTCCTCACCCATCCGATCAAGGATCGATGGTTGAAATTGAGCCCGCAGTTCTTAAGGGGTGAATCAGAGGATCCTACGCATCTTGATCATGGCCGTTCATCCAAAATGGTGGATCGATGGCCCATGATCCATCCCCGAAGCCGCATGGAGATGGCCACCGTCCATCTTTTGGGGCAAGATTTGAGCTTGATTAAGCTTGGATTGAGCTCAAACTCAACCCACACCATCATCATGCAAGCAAGAAGACATCTAACAGCTATTTTTACTTGAGATAAAAATTCCTTTCACAAAAGACCACACACTCTCTAGTTTAAGTTCAAGTTGAAGGCATACCTCACTGGAGGCTATCACCGGTGCTCGAATCCATTGAGGTAGCTTCATCTAGTGGAGACAAAACCCTGTTGAAAGTTTCAAGCCTTGGGGTTCAGTAGATCTCTCTATGGACCAAGCTCACCTTCAAATCCTTGTGGCCTTGATCGAAGTCCCACTTCCCTTGCCTTGAGAACTTGGATTAAGCTTTAGGCAAGTTCGATTGAGTCCTCTGATGAAGCTTGCAAGAGGAATTAGATTGAAATTAAGCATTGAGTGAGATGGAAAAGTGGTGGAGCTCCCCTATTTTCATCTTGAAGAAACCGAGAAGAGGAGAAATGGAAATGGGTTGAGGAAGCTTGGAGGAACCTTGGGGTGCTAGCTCTAAGTTTCCTAAGCTCAGTCGAGTGTGTGTGTGTGTCTTGAATTCACGTGGAATTAGGGGGAGTATATCTCCCCCTTGAAGGATCGAACGGCCTAGCTTCCTTTTGCCATTTTTGATCAATTGACCAGATGGGATGCGTTTGTTAGGATGCACATGGTTTAGTTTTATGTGTGTAGTGGAGTGGTGAAGCTCCCATGTGCTTTAATTGAGTGGAGCAGGGATTCCATGTGCTCAATTCCTAAGTGAGTGCTCAGTTTGGCCATTGGGTTGGGTTTGGCTAACCCAAACCCAATGGATCATGTGCACCATGTCCATTAGTGACCATTTGGTCCACTAAGAGAATGCCAAGTGTCCATGAAAAGAATTGACCAAATTCCAAGTGGTTTTAATTTTAGGTTACCCTATGGCCTAGGGGTAAAATGGTCATTTGGCTTGGATTTTATTTTGAATATGTTTGGTAGGATTGAAAAATGGGTTAGGCCAAGTTTCATTGAATTTGGAGTTGGTTTGATATGATTTGGCTCATGTTGACCCATTTAGGTCAAAATGGCTCAACTTGGTTCAAGTTGACCAATTGGTCAAATTAGGTCAAACCAAGGGTTAGGTCCAGCTCATATGATCATTTGAAATGTTTTGGCATCATTGGTTTGGTTTAATTTGGTTTACATTTGGATTTGGTTCATTTTATTTCATTTAGGTCAAATGGGTCAAGTTGACCAATTTGACCCATTTGAGCTATTTGGGTTAGCTCATGGGTTGGTTTATGTTTGGCTGATCATTTGAAATGGATTGTTATCTTTGTTTCCAATCAATTTTGGTTAGATTCAATTTTGGCTTAACATGACCTTTTAGGTCAAGTTGGGTTCAAGATCAATTGGGCTAGGCTGGGGCTAGTTAGCCAATTAGGGCTTTGGTCAAGTTCAACATGTGATTTGGAATGAACTTGACCCATTAGTTTCAATCAATTTGTCTTAGATCAAGTTTTGACATATTTTGACTATTTAGGTTGACTTGGGTCAACTTGGGTTAAGTGGGAAATTAGGCTAGGTTAGGCTCAAATGATGACTTGGTCAAGTTTAAACATTGATCATGAATAAGTTTTGATCAATGGTTTCAATCAGTTTGGACTATGTTAGATTTTGGCTAGTTTAGGTTTCATTTTGGCTAAGTGTTTACTTGGTCAACCCTTAGGTTTGACTTGGTTTGACCCAATTTGAGTGATTGATCATCTCATGATGATTGTTGCTCAAAATGTGAGGCTTAGTTGGGCTTAGTTCAATCTAATTTGGATAGGATTAAAATTTGGCTCATAAGGGGTACTTTAGATCACTTTGGGTCAAGCCTAAGTGAGTCAATTTACTTGATCAAGGCTTGAATCAAGTTTGATTGAACTCACATATGGACTTATGATTGAAATATAAATCCATTTGCAAGTGGCTTGAAGTCAAATAGGTTTTGATTTATTTGACAATTTCAAGTTCAAAGGGTGAACATGAGTTTGACTTGGGTTTGATTTTTGAATTTAGTTTTGATTTTATGATTGAAGTTTGTATTTATATTTGGATTCATGATTGAAGGAATGATTGAATCATGAAGAAAAATCAAGAGTTTGGCTGGATTTGAGTTTGATTTGGCTAAGTTCAAGAATTTGACTTGAAAGGCTTAGGTTGAATTTTTGATTAGATTTGGATTTGAATTTTGAATTGATTTTTGGATATTTGAATTTATATATAATTTATATTTGTGAATATAAATGAGAATATAAATGGGTTATGAGAAAATTTCTTGAATTTGAGTTGGTTTGGATTTGATTTAGGCAAAGTCTATAAGATGAAATCAAGATGGCTTATGAAAGATTTTGGAATTTGGAATTCAATCATGGGTTTCAATCATTTGGAATTGATTTGAGTTTGAAAAAATCAATTTGAATTGATTTGATCCTTGAAAAAATCAATCAAGTTGGAATTGATTTGAGTTTGACTAAGGGAGGAGGACTTGGTTCAAGCTAGGGTAGGCAAATTTTCCTAACACCCTAAGGCATGACCTATTCATATGGCTAACTCTTCTAAGTCTCTGATTGAGTGTCCACCTAATCACTAGATGTGTTTTAAGACTAAGAAACTCTTAATGTCTATGAGAAGTCCTATGTCTAAGATGGAGGGGGTTGAGAGCTCATTCTAGAAATAAGGTCAATGAGTCTAGTACTTTACATGATGGGAGCTTGATACGGAGTGTAAGGGATTGATACATAGAGAGGGCCTCCTGAGGCTAGTTACTACCCAAGCAAGCAAGTGTGAGGAGAGGTTTTCTTGGTCTGCTATGGATTTCCTAATCAGTTGTTTGAGATGATTGATAGTTCTCACATGTCACAAAGGACATCTCCAATGAAGAGGTTCCACTCACATCCACCTTCAACAATCCAGGTCCCCATAAAGTTTCACAAGCCCCTCTTGAGAGAGAGAGAGAGACCTTCTCCAGGTGATCGACTATGGAAGATCCCACTCCATCTATTCCATCTATTGAGGTGAGGGAGCTCCCTCAACTTCCACTTCAATGGGTAAAGGAGTGGCAAAAGAGCATCATGGTCACCCACCTTCACAGTGAGGAAGAGAGGAGAGGATACACATAGTCCACATGTTAGTTACCCGTGGAGTGCACCACCTTAGAGTATTGCATAGAGTCTACAGTCACCGGTGTCATTCACAAGCCTATGTTTCGATAAAGCAAAGTAGATGACCATTCTTTAGAGGACATTTTAGAAGACTATCGTACTACAGTCAAATAGATAGTCAAGAGTGACAATTATGATCAGGAAGAGGGTAGAGTTGGCTTTGATTCTAATGAGGATGACATGATGGACGACTCAAAGTCCACATGGTTGAAACTTCGAGGATCCTGCAGAGAATGTTAGGGAAGGTGTTGTAGAGAAGGTGGCACCTCTCACTCAACTCAACACCTCTTTCAGTTGCTCAAGCAGAAGGATGATAAGATAGACTGGATGGAAAAGAAGGTAGAGCAGTTGAGGGCAATCGTTCTAGCCTTGCAGAACCAAGCCCCAGCCTCACATCCTTCCATGGTAGTCACATACCATCATTCTAAGTGCACTCCCATGGATGACGATGTTGGTAGCTTGCATATGAAGGTCAATAGCACCTCCATGCATGAAACAAATATCAAGCAAATGGTGAACCGGGTCAAGCAAGCATTGGCGCAAGCCCAGGGGAGCTCATCCATTCCAAAGGGTTTTACCCTACATGGAGGAATTTGATGTAGTTTAATACCTAAAGGTTTTATGCCACCATCCTTCAAGAGTTTTGATGGCACTGGGAACCCAAGGCAGCATATTGCACACTTTAGAGCCAATTATTGCAACACTAGAGGCAACGATGCACTTCTTTTATGCCTATTTATTAGTAGCTTAGTAATGTAGCATTTGATTTGTATGTCAAACGGCCCAATAGTTTGGTGAAGACCTTTGCTGAGTTAGAGCATCTTTTCATCAATAGATTTGTAGGACCTCAATAAAGGGTAACGGTAGGTGACCTCGTCATAGAGAAATAGAAACACAACGAGTCTCTTGTTGATTATATTCTTAGATGGCATAGCCTGAGTATTAAATATGAATCACATAATCATACCCATTGAGATTCTACTTAAGAATATCCTTGTCCTGGTCGCCTTCATGCTTAAGGGCTTCACCATAAAGACATTTGAGAAATTAATAAAGGATAACCCAAGAGGAAGCCAAGCAATTACCCTTTTCAAACCAATCATCTAAGCCCAAGCCTTAGAAGATATTTGAGAAGAAGCCAGGGATAGTTGTGTCAATGGATAAGGGGAAGCACCAGAGCTTTGAGAGGCCAGATTTGAGCCTCTACTACAACCTCCTCTTCCACCACCTCCACCACTATGCCACAACCACCCACCACTACCAAGAGCCTACAAAGTATATCCATATCCACCACTATTTAGCTATTTTCACCTACTCATGCTAAAAAAAATAACCAAGCCATACTCTTTCAAGAGGGAGGTAGGAAAAATCTTCAAGAATCTCTTGAAGAAACTTGATTTTTAGCTACCCAAACCTAAGAGGCTGGAGGAAGTGGGCAGGAGCGATGATCCTAGCTATTTCCTCTACCATCATATGTTAGGCCATGTCTTAGAATTTTACATTACCTTCAATTACTGGTATGAGTGTAGCTACAAGTCAGGAGCTATAGTTATCCCTAAGGAATACTTATTAGAATAAACATCTAGTTCTGTTAGAGTAATCCTTGAGGATACTTTTGATCCTCTTAAGACCAAAGAAAGTTGGGATATTTCTTTATCCCATGCCTCTAAGAAAATCATCTCTAAAATTAAGAAACTTTCTCAGGTGTGGCTCAAACCTCCAATACAAAGAAGTTTGCTAAAGATAACTCTGAGGGTGGAAGCCAAACAATAGCAATACCACCACCTTGCGGAAAGATCTCAGTAGCATAGACACCATCCGATTCCAGCACTCCTTCCACCATTGCAGCTACTACTACGCCCACTAGCACCTCTTCTACCGGTAAGAGCATTGTATCTGTGGAATAGGGCTCCACACCCCTCACTCCACTTACTTTACTTGATTTCTATCATGTACCTCCACCCAAATTAAAGAAATCAATGAAAAAAGCTGATTCCACTTAAATTTTCTATACTTCTAATGATTTTAGTTTTATTCTTATTCAAATCTCTCTAAGTCTAAATAATAATAGCTCAAATAGTTTTGATCCATTCCTTTCTAATTGTGGATTTCCTTCCCCTCGAATCAATTGGGTTCACCTCTTGAGATTGACTTGGAGTCAAGGGACTCCAAGGATCCCATAGGAGAAGCTATAGGTGTACCTGATGAGCATGTAGAACTTTCCACAAACTCATCATTCCAAAAAGTCACTGAAATCAACCTATGCAATGGCAATGTTCTACCTTCTAGGGTAGCACCTCAGGATAAGGGTAAACATGTCATTGGTTCTAGTGAGCAGATAGCCCATCCACAAGATACTCCGCCTATGGATATGCTTGTGGAGGACCAACCCAGAGTTGATTCCAACATTCTCACTCATCTTAGAAAGTTGTCAGCTAAGTTAAGCATGATGCCCTTGTCGTATCTAAAGAGATGAGGGAATCTCTAGTCAAAGCTTTGCTCAACCCATATAATATGCTTACCGTGCTACTAGAGGGAAGCACGATCAAGGACATCTTCGAGTGACATTCTGATGAAGATCTATTTCTAGGGATGGTGAGAATAACCGTCCTCTTTATATTACAATGGATGCTGGTAGATTTAGGCTATCCAAAATTTGGGTACACCCAGGTGCATCAGTCAACATTAGGAGCCTAAGAACTCTTTTCTACTTGAGGATTGACATCTCTAAACTCCAAATGGAGAGGATGATGTTGAAAGTATTTAATGAACAAGGAGAGAGGGCCTTAAGCTCCATAGTGTTGTCACTAGAGATAGATTATTGGAAGGTTGAAGCTAAATTTCACATAATATACTCAAATACATCTTTCAATGCTTTGCTTGAGAGATCGTGAATGCATGACAAACAACATGGTTCCATCTTCTTTACATCAGTGCATCAAGTTTATGAGAGGTGAAATTGAGTATTGTGTCAAAGAAGATCTCAAACCCATTCAGTTCATGAGGTCAGGATATATAAGGATGTGGCCTACTACCTCCTCCAAAACAAAAAATTCTATTCTCGTGAACTTAGTCAAAATCCCCATGTGGGAGAAAAAGAAAGAAAACATAAAGAAAAGAGAAAATAAAAAGAAAAAGAAAAAAGAAATTGAAAAGAAAAGGGAGCAGGAAATACTAGGTGAGGAAGTGGAGCCTGACATTAGATTCCACCCACACTTTGTTACCCCATTCAAACACATGGGGAGGATGACCCGACCTCCACCAGGATAAGGAAGAGGCAAGTCCAGAGGCAGTCCTAGGGGTAGAAGACCTCCATACCTACCACCCACCAGAAGATTTGTCCCAACTATCATGAGCAAACCTGCTACCCATATAGACTTAGAATTAGTGGATAAGCCTTATATGGTTAGCACACTGGCCAGCTCTTCTTGATAGCAGATCTCATTGGAGGTGACACTCAAGCCAAATAGTGATGAAGACCAAATTCCCAAGAAAACCATAAGTGTATCTAAGTCCTCTTTATGTGAAACTGTTAGGCGCTAATTGGGAACCTTAGCTCTAACCCCACTTTCCTCATAAAAAGTTGAGGGTTCAGTTAAAGAAGCCCCTAAATCATCCACAACTGTGAAGATTCAAAGGTTCTATCCTAGAGTATCATCCTCAAGTCAAGAGGTTAATGTAGAATTGGAGGATAATTCATATAAAGATTTAATAGAATTACCTTTTGATTGGCACTCACCTTGTGTTCATAATTTAGCAAAGAATGGGTTAATCCCACATACATGGTCTAACCACAAGCTCAAAAGGATGTGGAACAATGGATGCAAGAACTCAATCAAGACTAGAACTAGGATGCATCTCAATTGTCAAGACATGATCAAGAAATAAGTCCTAGAGCTTTTCAAGATTGATTAGCAATGAGACCAATTGATTTTGAACTATTTGAGAAGGATTCAAATCAAAACCAGGAGGATCATAAAGATTAATCAAAGAGAATTTTAAGTCAAGAAATATTATCCATTTATGTTTGAAACTGATTAAAAGAAAATCATCAAATTCAATCTCGAAAGAAAAAAAAACAATTAGATTGAAGAGAAATGATCACATTCTTCAACACAACATGAACATAGATTACACACAAAATAAACACATATTGACTACTTGAGTTGAGAAATGAGACCAATGCTTAGTTATACTTAGCTATCCAATGGTCATAGGATAAGTACATGTCTCAGGATGATCATTGATGATGATGATCATTTTCATTTAAGAAGATAGTCCCTATGCTTCTTCTTGGATTGATCACATGATGTCATATATTCGAGTTGGTATGCTATGTGTGACAATACACCCTAGATGGATAATACACATGATGATATATGATCATACATAAGTCTTGGCCTTCTTAGATGTTGTCATACACATAAACCAATTATGGTGGAGTGATAATACCATATACTGACTGTTATTTCTATCTAGATCATGTCCTCAACCATCTAGACACTACCTATTAGATTACCCATTTTCCTAGTAGTATTTGGAAGGTTTATCATGTAAATACTCTCCCTTGATAAATTTGAGACAGTCCAAACACATAGCCCTTTCTTAATGTGGTCCATCGCACACCAATAGGGTCTAAGCAAACATATAAACAAACAAATATTTTTTCACTTGTGGATTAGGAGAACACCCCTGACGGTACTTTTCTCACACATCCTATTTTTAGGAAAGAAACTCCATAGAATTCAATACTCTTGAGTTGAGGTAAAATCCCCAGTTGTACTCACTCAATAGTCTCCCAAAGTTGGGTTCAATTTATTATGCTACCAACAGTCACCGACGCTTTAGAAGATATAAGTCCCATGCTTTTTCCCAGACTCTGCAAACGAAAGGCAACCTCGGTTAGTCTCTCCACTTTTAGTGTAAACCACCTTTCGATCGATAAATCTAAGACAGAGCCAGGCTGACATACCCCTTTCTTAATGGGTCCATTGCACACCAACAAAGTCCATAAATTAAATTAAACTAAATTAAATTCAATCAACTAAACAAATTAAATGAAATTGAATGAAATTAATTCTGACTACTTTTAAGTCAAGGTAAGATCTCGAGTGGCACTCACTTAGAAATTTTCAATTTATGCAGCCAATAGTGTCACTGACTATTTTTGCTTTGAAGATGTAAGTCCTGCTTTCTTCTTGCACATCATTGCACAAAGAAACCCTTATGTCAGATAGTCTTACCCTTGACTAGTAGACTGCCTCTTTGGGTTGGTAAATCTAAGATGGCTCCTTCTTAGCAGGTTCATATCACATCGAATGCTTCTATAAATCAAATCAAAATTAAATCAAATAAATTCAACCAAGCTCATATCCCCTCATGACAATAAAACAAATTAAATTAAATCCAACTTAATCTCCTCGGTAGGGTCAAATCACACTCTGGAGCCCAAATAAAATCCAAACCAATCTCTTTAGTGGAGTCATGGCAAATCAAATCAAAGAAATCTAGTCTTGACCCTACCGGACTCAAGCTTATATCCTGGATATGCCCCAAACCAAATCAAAATTCAACTTTGATCCAAGTGGATTCTCAAATGGATCTCTCTTCCATAGATCAAATCAAACAAATTAAAATAAATCAAATCAAATATTCATCCCCAGTGGATTCCTATCAAATAAATCCAATCAAACCACAATCTCTAGTGGATTTCCCCTCTAATGCCCCTAGCATAGATTAAACTCAATTCATGTGTGATTCCCCAGTGAATCCCACTTCATGTCCTTAACATGAAATACTCATCAAATCTTCTTTGACTTTCTTATGTCTTTGGCATGAGACGAGTCACATTCCACTAAGATCATGATCCTATCTACCTCTTAGGTTAGGGTACAGATCGCTTCCATTAGTGCTTGTAATCTTTTTGGACATTGTTGATCATCTCGGTTAATGTCAATACGTGCAGTGTACCCTTCACTTATACCACACCTATTGGGGCTCCTTTTGTTGACCTCACTTTTGGAGTGAGGATCCACTATTTCCATCTTAGATCTAGGAGTCTTCAAAATACTAAGAGCTCCCCAGTCATAGGACACTTCTAGGGACTAAGTGAATGCTTAACCTAAGCCTAGAGACTTAGAAGGATTAGTCGTATAATTTAGATCATGCCTCATGGATTAGGATAACTTACCTACCCTATAGCCTATACACAATTTAAGCCTACCTCCTTAGCCTAAATCAAACCTCAAATTCAATCCAATTTTAAATCCACATAACTAAACTTTAATTAAATCTACAATCAAATAAACCCCATTAATCAATCTCAAATCAAATCAACCTTTTTAAGCCTTGTGATTTAATCTTATAGACATAGCCAAAACTCTTTTCAATCCAAACCAAACTCAATTGATTATCTCAAAACCAATTCAACCCTTCAATCAACATACTAATCAAATTCAAGCCTCCAAACGAACTTCAAATCAAATTTATAACCAAATCTTTCCTAAGACTATTACTATATATTTATAAATTCAATCCAACCAAACTTAATTTATTTTCATATGTCACCAATCTCTTATCATCCTCCAAATCAAATCTACAATCAAATCATTCTCAAATCAATTTCATAACCTTTTAAGCCTGGTTTAATCTTATGGACTTAGCCAAATCTCCTCCCAAACTAAGCTCAATTGATTTTTCTATAAATTAATTCCCTTCAATCCAAACTAAATCAAATCACACCAATCAATCTAAAAATCAATCAATTAAACCTAACCTAACCCATCCATTTCAAATATTCCAATGAGCCAAAATCTTCAATTCAAATTAATTGCAGCCAAAGCTAAAATCAATTCCAAATCAATATTCAAACTAATCGAACTCAAATCAAACCCAATCAATCAATTGACATTTAGGCTCACTTACCCAAAGTGACCTAATGAATCTATTTGCATTTGCAATCCAACATAAATTGGATTGAATCAAACCATCCAAAAACTCCCACAATGATTGTAGATCATCTTTGATTGATCAATTGCAATCAATTGGGTCGAACCAAATCAATTTGGTCAGTTGACCAAGTTAACCCACTTAACCTACATGAGCCAAATTTTACCCTAAGCCAAATTAATTGAAACCAATGATTTACATCAACATAAGATCAATCCTTGAATATGACTTGACAATCAATTTTGCCAAACATAACCCAATTGGCCCTTTGACCCAAGTTAACCCAATTTGACCTAAAAGACCAAATTAAGTTTGACTTAAAAGACCAAATTAGGTCAAATCAAGATCTAACCCAAATTGATTGCAACCAATGGCTCATGTTCATTCCAAATTGATCATTGAACATGATCAAAGCCCTGATTGAACCTAATTGACCTATTTAACCCAATTGACCTATTTAACCCAAATTGACCTAAAGGATCAAAATGGCCTAAATCAAAACCAAATCCAAATTGATTCAAACCAAAGCTTACAATCATCTTCAATTGATCAATTGAACATGAATCAATTCCTAACCCAAGCCAATTTGGCCAATTTGGTCAAATTGGTCAACTTGACCCATTTAACCCATTTGAACTCAAATGGGTCAAATCCAAATCTAAGCCAAATTGAACTAAACCAATTACACCAAAACATTCCAAATACTCATTTGAACTTGGCCAAAGCTCGGTTTGACCAAATTTGACCAGTTGGCCAACTTGACCCAACTTAGCCAATTTGACCTATGTGGGTCAAATTGAGCCAAACCCACTCAAACCAAGCCCAAACCCATTGAAATTTGGCATGACCCATCCTTGACTCATCTTAGGTCAACCCAAAACAAACCCAACACAAATTGAACCTAATCTAACCCATTACCTAATAGATAAATTCTTCCATATAAGACAATAACCCAAATTAGGTGGTCAACTAACCTTCTTTGCATTTAGCAACCACCTAAAGCTTAGAATGGAACCCTACCTAGGAGGCTAACCTAACCCATTGTGGCTAGGTTATCCATAGGCCAAGGGGAGGTGAGTTAACCTACCTACCCACATTGGCCAAGCCCAAGTGAGATAGTGATAAGTCAAGCCACAAACCTCAAGCCCTCCTCCAACCAAGTCGAGGCACATAAGCTTGATCATGTCCCCTCCGGCCACCTACGGAGACAGGATGGCCAAAAATGATCAGATGGATCTTGGTCATTTAATACTAGGGAGGAGGGGTTATCATCCCCACCCCTCCCCCTCCATTAAATCTAATTCAAAGACTTGAACCCTTAATGAGCCGACATAGAGGAGTTCACAGTGAATTCCAGCTCCCCAAGTATTCGCCGCCAAAAAAACACCAACGCAATAGAGCACTCCTTCCATCCAACCTTCTCAAAACTCAACCCCACTTTAATTAACTCTTCTCACACGTTCACCAAGCTCTGGAGAAGTGAAATGAATCATTTCAGCTCCTCAATTAGTGGAAGAACCTCCTAAGCAAACTCCGACGAGGATTGCATTACCGTTTTCTCTACAGAGCAACTAGCAGACACATTGCACCATCTTCTCAACAGAGCTTCACCTCATCAATACGAAGCTACCTCGATCAATTCATTATCGGTCTTGAACCCCGTTGAGGTACAATTCCACTAAACTGAGATTTCTCAATTTTTTTAGGCCTTTTTGAAGTGAATATTCATTTATTTTGAATCCAATAATTAGATCTCTTAGGATTTCCCTTGTGAAGGTGTGGGATCAATCTCGAGCCAATCTAAGCTCGTGAGCTCAAATTGGGCAACAGAAGGCAGACGGTGTCCCTCTTCTATCACGCAAGAGATGATAGATCACTCGCCATTTGTTCCATGTGATTGGAATGGATGGCCATGATTAATTTGCTAATTAATCTTGATTTAATCCCTTAAAAATAGTGGGTTTAATCTCTATCATCCAATCTTAGATCAAGATCGACGGACAAAATCACATTCGCCACCACCACATAGGCGCTGACTTGGGCGCATTTAAATAATCAATCTCACGGCACCATGTGGAAAGTGCACCACATCAGCGGTCCACCTGGCGCCAATGGGGTTAAACTTAATTAGGCTAAATTAATTCATTTTAATGGCTGAAACTTTAGAAAATCATAACATATTGTAGAAAATTAGAAAACCATAAATAAATACTCATTTTAAAGGTAATTATGAGGAGAACTAATTAAAATTAATCCCAATTAATTTTGAATAATAATTAAGGTTTAATTTTAAACTTAATTAGCTTAATTAAATCTTAATCACTTGTTATTATCTCCAAACTTAGCAAGATGATTTCATGGGATGACCTCTGCCTCTCATGAATTTCTTGGAATTTATTGCTTAGTAATTAGGGCAAATTAAATATTCAAATCTTAATTACCCTTTTTAATTAATTAGGTGATTAATTAACATTAAAAAATTAATAATTAATTAATTAACACAAATCACTATTTAACAGTAAATGGATGAGATAAAAAGATTAGGACCTCTTTCCTAATCCCTTTCCTAAGTCGATCTCATTTCAAGAGATCTAATTAAGGTAAAAATTAATTAAGTGATTAATTAAATTAAGTGGCTAAATTAAATCAAATTGGAATACAAATAATATCAAATAATGAACACTGAAATTAAGGGTTCCTCTTCATGTATTTAATAACATAAACACCCTAGAGAAAATTATGATTAGCCCAGAAGTGTGAGAAAATCATACGAGAATGTAATTAGATTCCTTAATCTAATTCATCTTTAATTATGAGCTAATTGAATTAGGTATTTAAAAGCATTACAATTTCATTTTCTCACATGTTCAATTCATTTATGGCTCATAATTAAGTGATCAATTAAATTAAAGATGCACATAAAATGGAAATTAAGTGATCTAATTGATATTTAAACTTAATTAATTCATAAAATTCATTTAATTATCTTGCCTTGAACTAATTAAGATTACCAACATGGAAATGGGGTGAAAATAGAAAATGGTTCCTATCATCTTTAAATTAACTCAAATTCAAAGCCAAATTAATAAGAAACTTTGATTTTCCTTAAATAATTTTATTTAATATAATTGTCCATAGGAATTCATTTAGTTGAATGAACCATGTGTCTATATTTAGTTATTCCTTTCCAATCACTTCTAAATGTTGCATGTCATATGAATCCATGCATTTATGTTTTCAATTTAAGTGAATCAAATGAAGGTTATTTACGTCAGCTTGCATGTGTTGATTTAACTTAATTATGTGTGTGGCTATTATCACTAATAATTTCAAATCTATTTTCCAAAGTTTATATATTGATAATAATATGTGGAGTGAGGATAGTTATAGATATATAGGAGTTGCATGTGCTTATAGCCTAAGTATGTGAAGTGAAGCTCTCTTTCTTGAATTCCTATATAGATTTACATAGGTTTAAATGTTAATAAGTATTTTTTTGAACATCCTGGGAATATGAGGCTTTAAGTAGCCCTAAGGAGGTCATTTGATCACCTCACTTTCCTGGTTAACAATGACACATACTTATTTGATTTCATTTTTATGTATGTTTATATAAGAATTTTGGATAAAGCTATAATTCATATATATAAATAACTCAATCAAACAAAGTACAATTTTGCATGATTCTCTTTCTCCTAGGTATCTATACATCCATATGTATTTAAGAAAGCAAGTATATAGTCTGGACATCCCTGGAATATGAGGCTTTAAGTAGCCCCGGGGATGTCATTTGATTACCTCACTTCCCTGGTTAACAACGTCACATATTTACTCATATCTTTCATGCATGTATGTGTGTACTTAATCATAGAATGAGAATCCTCTTTTCTACTAAGAATGTATGCATCCCTAATTATTCAAGTCATTAAGTTGATTAGTCATGTGATTTGGAGCCTTCTTTCATATGTTCATGTGTATAAATCTACATGTGTTTGAATGCAAATGGGTATATAGTCTAGACATCCAGGCAACACGAGGCTTTAAATAGCCCCAAAGAGGTCATTTGATTACCTCACTTACCTGGTTAATAATGACACGTGCTCATTCAATTTTACTCCCATGTATTTTTGTATTAGAATTTAGATAAAGTTTTAAGTCATAAGTATAAATAAGTTGATGAGACAAAATACATCCTCTCATATGATTTTCATCCTTATAATTGTATATTTATTTGAATGCATTTGAGATAACAAATATATAGACATCCTAGGAATATGAGGCCTTAAGTAGCCCCAAGGAGGTCATTTGATTACCTCACTTTTTTGGTTAACAAAGGCACATATTTGTTTTCATCCTCATACATACGTATGTTTATTAGATTAGAGAATAAAATCTACTTTTTTATTAAGTATCAATGCATCCATGATCATTTAAGTGTTCCAAATTATATTGCATGTATAGATATGCTAAGTGTTAAAGTCATGTGCATATTACATGTGATGGAAAGAAGTGATTTGATATATGTCATGTGATAGTAATTCAACCATATTAATCATAAGATGCCTTTCATATTGAATAAAATTATTTGAGGTTAACTTGAACTTAGGATTAGTAAGAAAATATTTAATAAGCTATCCACTAAAGAGAACTAAGTCATCAAAATATGCTTTAGAAAATGGTTTAAGGTAGGGATGGAGGAGGGTAATCCTCTTTCCTCTCTTTATAATACTTAGATGTTAAGTGTAAATCAAATGAAACCAAGTAAAACATAATTTAAAATTCACAAATCAATTAAACAACTTGAAATAAAATCAACTTTTTATGTTAAATTAAATCCTTCCACATTTAGAAAATCATAACTCTAATACTTAGTTAAATCATACTACACAAAGCCTTAGCACACACATTAGAACTAAGTCACCACTTGAGCTCAAAAATGGTATATTATGATGTATGTTTTATTTTGTGATGTAATGTTTTAGAGTGGATGTTAGTATATTTGTAAATGCTTATCACTCTTAGCTTAATCATGTCTCTAAATGAATTATGCTTGGGTTGCTTTAAAATAAATATAAATGCTCTCTCTTTATAGGTTGCTTAAACCCCTAAGCATGATCAAAGTTAGAAATTTTGGTTACCCATGTAAAAAAGTCTAAGTTATATTGCTTGGGATTGTATGTATGTTTAGCTAATCTCTATTTTGCAGGTGTAGTTTGATTTACTTTTCTTATATATATGTAAGTTTGCAATAGGAATTAGCATTAGTGTTATGGGGGATTAGGATGAGTAGTGACTTTAAGGCTTAGTCCTAGGGTGCCTTGTGATTCCTTGGAGAAAATCAAATCAAAAGAAAGAGGAGGATATGAAGAAATGAAGAAATGAAGAACCCCATAGCATGTATTCAATTGTAAATTATAATTATCCTTTCATATTATGGTTTGTATAATGGTAGATCTCGGCTACCCATTTTTTCTCTTTTTGGGATGTATGATGGTACCCGACTGCACTAGCCTTTTATTCTTTTATGATAGTCTATAAAATTGATAGATGATTTGTTTAGATTGTGCAATAGGATTGCCTCTTCTTTATAGTTTCTTAATGTTTATTATTTTAATGTGTGGCCTGGATACGGTAGGCTCTTTGGATAAAATAAGTTTTCTATCTAACTAAAAACTCATAATTGATGTTTTAAATAACTCATAACCTCACTATAAAGCTTGGCTCTAAATAAAATAAATAAAATATTTAGCAACCCCTTAGTTATATGTTGTATGTCTCACATCATGTATATCATCTTGAGTCACTCTTGCAAAAAATGAGGGCCTTCATTCTTACACTATAGGGACCGCTTGACCTATGAGAGCAACCCCTCATGATAGAGTTTCACCCTCTCTCTTTTGATTTAGCCAATAATCAACCTTCATCATGCATTTAGGCATAAATAAATCATAAGCCTTTGTCCAAAATAATGAGTCAAAATGAAATTAAATTTGAAAAGATTTCATTTGTGGATTAAGACATATGCTCACATCACTCATGCTCTAGTCTCTTAGGGAGTGGGTATAGGACTTTAGTATCATTCTAATTAAATAACAAACTTAACCATCTTGCAAATTCATAAAACTGGACTACATGGATTTAAAATATAGGAGGTGTTAGCTGGCGGCCACTATAGGCAGTTGTAAATCTAGAAGTCGGATGATTTATCCTCTCTTATGAAAGTAAACTATTATCTCCCCCCTTTCGCTTAGATTTAGGTCACGCTTTAGCTTGTACTAAAGCTACCTAGATTTAGGATCCGAGATAGCTATTGCCTTTGGGCTACAAGCATAAATCCTCACCTCTTAGGCATTTCCATAATCTTGTGTTGATTAATTATAATCCCTAGCAATCTAATAAAAATTCAACTCAAATAAATAAATATCTTCGCTTTCAAATATATAAAGCCCCATCATATGATAGATTGGAATGCTCACTAGGCTTCCTAGTACCATGAGCATTTCTTACTTTCTCCTTTTGGATTCCAAAAATAAGTCTTCTCCTTGAACAATCCCACTTGATTCTTCCAAAATAGCCAATTCATTGATAGTCTAGCCTTGAAATCTTTGAAGATAATAATTGCCTACTTTAATTGAGAGTATTCTTAAGGAATCTTATTCCCTAGGATGTAATTAACTATGGAGGCTTGCCTCCATAAGAAACTTAAGAACTCAATTTAGCATAAACCTTGCTTTATTTTTTCATGTAAAGTAGGGGAAAAATATCTAGTATATTCGAAGACCCATCTTGCTTTAGGAGCCCTTATTATATGATTAGGTCCATTATAGTGTGATGTTTATATCTTTCAAGATAGTACATCATACCTTAATGTCATACCCGATCACTTCAATAAGTACCCCCTACGATCTGTGTGGTGCCACCCCCCCATCCAAAAATAAACACCACAAGTTTCATCAATATTTAATTTAGTATATATATATATATATATAAGCCATGTACTCATATTTTTGCACACTTAATGAATGTTGATGCATAGATTTGATAGAAAAAGGAATTTCATCTCATATTTAAGCATATGCAAACATGTATAAGAAATTTAAACAAGTGTGTGCCATTATTAAACCAGGGAAGTGAGGTTAATTAAAACCTTGGCTACTTAAGGCCTCATATTCCCGGGATGTCTAAAATATATACTTTTCAATTCAAATACACATAATCATATAAGTAAAAAATATAAATAAAATCATGAGAAAGTTGTGTATAGACATATTTTACTTATGTAACGTTTAATGGCAAAAAGAAATGGGTTTTACCTTATGTTCTAATATATGCATATACATAAATAAAATTAAGCAAGTACATGCCATTGTTAAACCAAGAAAGTGAGGTTATCACAAACCTCCATGGGGATACTTAAAGCCTCATATTCCTAGGATGTCTAGACTATATATCAATTAAAATACGTGAATAAATAAATATGAACATTGGAATAAGACCATCAATTGCCATCTTTTCATCATAAGTAAATGAACATTTCATTTTCACATAATTAGTTATTTATAATAAGTATTGATTTAACTACAAATTATTTAATTTATAACTAACATATAGTTTCTAAATAGTTTGAGATTCACTAATGATAATAGCCACACCATATTACAATATTTGTTTAACTCATACAATTTAAATGCAATCATATTCTTTTAATTTTAAAACATGAATACATGAAGCACATGGTATGCACATTTATGATAATTGAAAGGAAGTAATTGAATATCACCACACAACATACTTGATTTTAATAGACCTAAGGATAATCAAGTTAGATAAACATCCCTTAAGTCTAATCAAAATATCTTTAATGTTTAATTTTAATATTCAAGTTGTTGAAACCTAAAGAGGACAAAGCAATACTTAGAATTCACCCCATCCCATGTAGGTTATTTACTATGTTAAAAGGAGGACAATTAATGGTATTTTATAGATTAATTAAGTTCAATCGATTAATTATATCAATTTGATCACCCTTCCTAAGCTTCTTTGATTTAATTAATCACTAAACATGAGCCTTCAATGATATGCTTTGGAAAAATAAAGTTTGCAATGTTTCCAAAGAGATCTAATGCAGTTAGGATCATGCTTAAGAATTCATTAAATTAAAGAAGAAAAATATTTAAGATAAATACTCTTATGATTTCTCATACCAATAGAAAAATCATAATTCCTTTAACAATGTTATGTTATTAAACACATAAAGGGATTAATGGATTGCACTTGAGTTACTTAAGCTAATTTCATTTACATTCTGCTATTAATTTTCTCTAATTTACCCTTAATTACTAAACATATCAATTCCCTTTAAGAAGATACACTCGGAAGCAATTAGGAAAGGGGTCCTAATTAATTTCCATGTAACCCCACTGTTTACAATAATTAATTAACATCAATTACTTAATTTTACTATTCATTAATTTTAATAATTATTAAATTATTTAAAGAGGGTAATCAAGATTGAAAATTTGGAATTTCCCAAACCACATGGCAAATAATTCCCAGAAAAATATGGGAGTGAGAGGACATCCCATAGAATCAACATGCCAAACAATTAATTAGCCAAGTAATTTAGCCTTAATTAAGATAATTAGACTAAACTTTACATCTTAATTAGGCATTGTTCATTAAATACTAGCTAGGAAGTTTTATTTTTATTAAATTCTCCTATGTCAAACCTTTCCAAAATGGGTATATTTGCAATTTTTTGGATTTTTCTATAATTTATTATGATTTTTTGAAGTTCTACCTATTTAATCATATTTTTTACCTAATTAAATTATTTTAAACTATTAGTGCCACGTGGACACTAACGCAAAAATAGTTTTCATGTGGCATCATGATATTGGTTATTTAAAACATACGACATCAGCATTCGTAGAGGATGCGCTTTTCAGGCATCGATTTATCAAGAAGTCAAGATTAATCCTATGATTATGAAGGGATTAAATTAAGATATCTAACATGATTAATCACATTCATCCATTTTAATCACATAGAATGGACGGTCGGTGATCCATCGTCCCGTGAGTGCCGAAAGACAAACATCGTCTATCTTTGGCTACTTGATCTGAGTTCTTCGAAGCTCATTGGATGGCAGAATCAAATCCAAACTAATCAGGGAAGATACATAAGGAGATCCTATAATGGAAATCACATAAAATCACAGTTTATTTTGAAAAAAAAATCAACACTTATGGCCAAATCAATGGTTGCCTCATTTTTTCCTTACCAGAGCTAAATACTGGTGGTCGATCGACAAAGGTAGCATCATCTTGAAGAGATGAAGCCCTGTTGAGAAGATCTTGAGTTATTTCTCTACCGATCGATATGTGAACCAAGCGTTGTTGTGGAAGTCACCGGAGTTAGTTTAGGGATGTTTTCTAGTGATCAAATTGGTCAGGAATTGATACATTTTTGTTCATTGAGATTTGGAGAATGTGTGGGAAGAGTTAATTTAAATTTCATAGAGTTTGGATGAGGTTGGATGGACAAGGCTCTCGAGTTTGAGTGGAGCTTGGTCTCGTCGGTGTTGGGGTGCACGGGGAGCTCAGGGAATGCTTGACGACTGCTCAGAATGCTCTAAGAAATGTCTATGGTGAGTTTGAATGGATGGGGAAGAGCATACTCTCCTCCGCAGCTGATCTAAAGGCTGAGATTGGCTCAACCTTTGGTAATTATCCGACCAGAATAGGTGGCCGAAGGTGGCAGGGGATTGCTAAATTTGATGTTTGTGAGAGGCTGAGGGAGTATAGTGGATTGTCATGGAGTGCACACTCCTCCTTAAGTAAACTAATGATTGCCCATGGGTGAACACACCCTCTCTTGGCCAAAAGCTGAACCCAACAGCCTTAGGTTAGATTGGGTTAGTAGTCCTCTATCCTAGAAGGGCCAAAGATGGTTCCCAAGGAGTGGGGAGGTGGAGAACCCTTATAGATGGGAATTTTATCTTATTTGGAGGGCTTGGTTCAATGGGTTTTACCCAACTCAGGTTCCCCATGGTTGGCCCACTTGGGCAGGCTCATGGTGACCAAAGGATGAGTCATGCCAAGTTTGGTTGGGTTTAGAATTAGTATGATTCAATTTGATTCATGTAGGTCAAATGGGCTAACTTGGGCCAACTTGACCATTTTGACTAAATTGGGTCGAAGTGGGAGTTTAGTTAATTGGTCATTTGGAATGAGTTAGTGCAATTGGTTTGGTTCAATTTGGATTAGATTTGAATTTAGTTCATATGATTCAATTTGAGTTAAATGGATCATGTTGACCAATTTAACCAAATTGGCCAAGTTGGCTTGATCATGGGTTAGGTCCATGTTCAATTGATCATTAGTGATTGATTGGAGGAGTTGATTTGAATTGATTTGGATTAGTGAGTGATTTAATTCAATTTGACCCTTTAAATAAATTGGATTAAGTAAGTCCATTAGGTTGGGTTGACCAAATTGGGTCTAATTGAAGGTTAGACCATGTCCAATATCCAATTGGTGATTGATTAGATGTCATGATTTCAATCAATTTTGTTTAGGATTTGATTTGGCCCAATTTAGCCCTTTAGGTCAACTGGTTTCAATTGGTGGTTAAGACATATTCAATATTCAATTTATGGCTGATGAGAGTCATTGGCAATTAATTTGGCTATGAACATGACTTAGCCCAGTTTGAACCTTTAGGTCACTTTGGGTTAAGTGGTTTGGTCAAGTTGATTTGAACTAACTGAGGCTATGGATGGTTGGAATATATTCAATGATGTATTTGAAGTTGATTGGTTGCTTTGACTATAATTGATTTGGGTTCTATTGGATTTTGGCTCATTTGAACCTTTTAGGTCAAATGAGCTAACTTGGGTTACTTAAATTTAATTGATTTGATTGGCTTGATTGTAAGTGTTGGAATAGTTTGAAATGGTCCATTGGATAGTTAGAATGATTGAGAGAATTATATTGACTTTGGTTCATTCTCAGATAAAAACACGGAATGATTTAATTCTTCTTCCATAGCTACAATTTAATTTCTACCAAACTGATTTAATTCTTCTTCCATAGCTACAATTTAATAGTGACTTTCCAAAGCTTTATTTATTGATTTTGGTTCATTCTTAGATAAAAACACAGAATGATTTATCATTTTCTTAGATTTTCTTCTAGTTCTAAGTCCTTGAGATGGTTCCCCAATAATCAAGTTTTTTGGATGATTCCTAATGATTTTTCAATCTTTAGGTAAATAATTATCTATATTTTCTTCTAAACTCATTTTCTTAAAATCATCTACCTCTTCTTCAATCACATCATCTTTAATAGGATCTATAGGATGTTCATCAAATATGACATGTACTGATTCTTCAATAATCATTTTTCTTTTATTATAAACTCTATAAGATCTACCATTCAAAGAATATCCTAAAAAGATACCATCATCAGATCTACTATCAAACTTTCGTAAAGAATCTTTACCATTATTCAAAATGAAGCATTTACAACCAAAGACATGAAAATAGCCAATCTTAGGTTTCTTACCAAAGAACAACTCATAAGGGGTTTTATTTAAAAGAGGTCTCAAGGAAACACGATTCATAACATAGCAAGCAGTGTTGCTTCTGCCCAAAAATACTTAGGCAATTTATAATCATCAAGCATAGCTTTGCTCAATTCAATAAAAATTCTATTTCTCCTTTCAACAATACTAGTTTGTTGAGGAGTTCTAGGAGCATAGCTTTGATTTCGGAGCTAGGTAGCAATTTTGTGGAATAATAAGGATTCAAAATAGCAATAGTGGATGGATCATTACATAGTTTGCAAAAAAATAGTAGATGTGATAATATCATTACAAAGTTTACAAGCATGATAAATTCATAGCCATTACTTATCCGTTGTCTATCCAATACCAACAACAAGATGTCTCGATATTCCAAGGAAAAAAATGCAAATTACTAAAATTGGAAACATATAACATAGATAAACGGTGTTTTGATATGCAGTGTATATAGGAAATATAAAACATTGACAAAACAGTGTACATCAAGCTATCAGATGATCTACAACTATACGATAAGAGGACATCTAACGCGGGTGTGGTGGAAGTACGTCCCCGGAGTGTACCGAAAGCACGAAGGTCCTCATAAATGGTGTTGTTGATCTTCATCTTCACCGATTAGTGGTCTACTCGTATCAGGGGGTGTAACATCGACTACCTCGGTAGTAGAAGATGGGATACATGCGTATGCGCATATAGAGATGGGTGAGGATACATAGGAGGGTCTACTCGCCATGAAAAATGACAAACATGGCTTTATAGAGTAATGGTGTGTCATATGGGTAATAGAATACATCGGTATACGATGCGTCAAATCTACGATGCTCAAGAAGATGAAGGTGTTGCGAAGAAGCTTTCATCTCAGTATCTCTGATCTGTTATGCGTCCTTGTGGTCTCATAACTCCCGTATTGATTGAATGTTGAAAATCGATCCAAGTCTCTCCCAAAATAAGGCTAGAAAATATCTTGTGTGTTCAAGATATGCTCTCGCTGCAGAGGCAAGTATAATTTAGTTCGCATAACATATAAATATTTGATTAGCATATAATTTTCAGTGCTTATCATCAGTCTCTCTCGAGGAGCTCATATAAATTGATGTTTGTTTGATGTATTGTGACTAATAAGATTATATTCTGACATTTTTATCTGTTCGAATACGAAAATTATCACAATATTATTCAATTTAAAACAGTATGCTGTTGTATAAATCACCTCGTGATTCTCTAAATAATGCCAGTGTAAAGTCGTCATCTTCACAAGAGAGATTTGTCACTTTGGTTCTTGCTTGTTGGCAGAATTCACTAGCTTTTAGTTTCTGTAGATCCAGCCGTGGCATATCCAATTACGAAGAGCTTAGACTCTCCTTTGGGCTGCGAGAGATTGAGTGCTAGCAAAATATGCGAATGCGTTTACGATTAAATTTACTGAAAAAAATACATTTGATAATGACAATCCTATGCTAATCCTCGAAACTCTGATTACGTGAAGACAACAGAACAGCTGTTTAGATCAGCACTGAAATCCAAAAGTTGTTTCACAAATCCACTGCTGCGCCTCAACACCAAACAGCAGAATCGCTATCTCATTGCTCAGCCTGCAACATATTTTCTAAGAATCCGAAGCGCATTCGTTCAATCTTGCACAAGCTGTTTGAATGCATTGTGCTTCTCTATATAATCCTCAGAAGGTTAACACTTTAAGGGCACATATCCATTCACGTGCGCTCTCTTTCTATTCTTCGCAAGTTTGCCACTTACATTTAGGTTGAGATGGACCTCAGAAAAGCTGGATCCCACTCCGACCGTCGGCCTTTTCTCGCCCCACCGGCTGTCTTCTTCTTTCTACTTATCCTTCTCGTCCTAGTCGCCACGCCAACTGAGTCCGGCTGCAGTTTTCCGGCCATTTTCAACTTTGGGGACTCGAATTCGGACACCGGTGGCTTTTGGGCGGCATTTCCTGCTCAGCGAGCTCCCTTTGGAATGACTTACTTCAAGAAGCCAGCAGGCCGAGCTTCAGATGGAAGAGTAGTGATTGATTTGTTAGGTAGTCAGTCACCCTCACTCGTCAATCGTCATCATTAATTTTATTTTGATGCTAGAATTCCTTTTCTTCATGTATGTTTTGTTTGGTGGAGTGTAGCTCAGGCTCTTGGATTGCCGTTTCTGAGCCCTTACCTGCAGTCCATTGGCTCCAACTTCAGCCATGGCGCCAATTTTGCAACGGCGGCTTCGACGGTGCTGCTGCCCAATACCAGCCTATTTGTAACTGGAATAAGTCCCTTCTCCTTGGCGATTCAGTTCAACCAAATGAATGAGCTCAGGGTATGGGCCTTCGAAATGAGCCCACATGGTGTGTTCAAAACATGGAGTGCCTAATATTATTCATTTTAAGGGTTTAAAAATCTCTGAAATGTGGTGTGAGTCTCTCACAAAAAAAATAAAAAAAATTCAGAGCACCTTCTTTGATTTTTGCTGAGATTTTTCTAGCCTTTAACCTTCAAAACAACTCTATTTGAGGCTCATTTTTGCAACTGTAATCCAGACAACCTTCCTTCAAAGGACATCTTTGATAAAGCCCTATATACGTTGGACATCGGTCAGAATGACTTCACCTCCAATCTGGCAGCCATAGGCATCGAAGGAGACAAGCAATTTCTACCCCAGGTAGCCAGTCAAATTGCGTGGACTATAAAGGTAATCCAATTCATCGTACACTATTACATGCAATAAAATATTATACTCTCATGCTTGCTGCATGTGTAAAATATTATACTATATGGTGCAGGAGCTGTATGATATTGGAGGAAGAACGTTCATGGTGTTTAACCTGGCACCAATTGGATGCTTTCCCGCTTTCTTAACCACCCTTCCTCATAACAAGTCTGATTTGGATGAGTATGGTTGCATGATTTCGTACAATAATGCTGTTGTGGATTATAACAATTTGCTGAAAGAAAGTCTGCAGCAGATTCGATCTGAGCTACAGAATGCCTCTGTGATATACGTGGACACCCATTCTGTTAAGCTCGAACTCTTTCGGCATCCAAAAAATCATGGTTAGCTTCACATCTGTCTTTAGTGATTTAATTTGAAATCAATAAATTAATATTTCGGCATTAAAGGGTCACTAATAAGTCTTGAATCAAACTTAAGACGGAATGTTCAAAAAGAACTTCCTTTTTAAAATTATATTATGCACTAAGATTTTATTTTCAAAAGTTAAAAATAATCTAAATTAAATCAATTTTTTTTGCTTAGCTAGAGTTCAAATTCAAATAAACAAGCCAACTGTTCCTCGAGCTGAGAATAGATCAATTTAGGCTATGCCTCTAGATTGAATTTAATACAACACAATTCTGATTTATGAGAAGCTTCTGTGGTGGAAGATGTAGACAGCGAACTTGCAATGCAACTTGTCTATATCCATGGAAATAAAGCTGAATTCATTTCATATATTTTAAATTTTCTTTGATTTTATGTGGAAAAAACAATCATTAAATTTGAGTTTTTTTTTAATTTAAAATTCATGTTATCCTCGTATTGCTTACAATTGAACCATAACATTGCAAAATTTATAGTTTTTTAATAATATTTTTCTTTATCAGGACTTATATATGGAACTAAATCATGCTGTGGTTCTGGTGGCCGAGCTTATAATTATAATCCACAAGTATTCTGTGGTAACAGTAAGATAATAAATGGCATCAATGTGACATCAAGTGCTTGTAAGGACCCACAAAATTATGTGAGCTGGGATGGGATTCATGCCACTGAGGCTGCAAATAAAATCATAGCAAGGGCCATCCTAAATGGCTCATACTTTGATCCTCCCTTTCCCCTCTCTCGCCTCTGCAATCTTAAACCAATAGCCTGATTTATATATATAATACAGCTTGATATGACATTCAAAATTCCCCTAGTCGAAGCATGAATCTTAAGGGCAAAGACAAGCAAATCCCAAGTCGAAATCAATCAAGATCAAGCACAAACATCACCGTGAAACTTTAGAACATGAATTAAACCTCGAATGATCATCAAATATAGAGTATTTATAATAAATGTGCCTCGACAGCCGAATCTAACAAGCCTAAGATCTTACAATACCTCATTTGAGCATCCAAATGTTCGAAATACATCAAATGATCAAAAGGAATCGTCCAGAGCCGTCCGATGGGGAGGAGTGGTTTGGGTTTTCCATGTATTTACAAGACTGCCACTCCTCCAATCTATAAATAGCCCCTCATTCTCCATATGAGGGGACACTTTTGGAGGCCAAGTGAAGAAGGAGAGGAGCCCAAGGAGGAGAGAAAGCTCAAGATCCCCGAGCAAGATCAGATTCACCGCCGACGGCCGCCAACCACCACGCCGGCCACGCCATCACCCTCGCCGCCAATCACCTAATCGTTCCTTGCATTTCGTTGTTCCCATATTGTAAATTGTTCTCATTTCCACCAAGTTCCTACACGCATCCACCATCACCCGCCACTAAGAATTATTACAACCTCGATCGTTGTTACATAGTTGTTCCTTTCTTTCTTGTATACCATCTTGTAATCCCGATCTGGAAGATTCAGATTTCGAGGCATATACATAGTGGAACATTTTCGGCCGACGTGATTTTTTCCTCTTTTCGAGGTTTTCCATGTTAAAATTTCGAGTTCTCTCGCCACTTTAAATACGTGGACTAATCAACAAAGCTAAAGTGAACTTTCACTCTACCAAGCCCGGTCTTCCGACATAGCATGCTGGGACCATGGTGCCATGTTGGCTTGCTGCGACGGCGAAGGCAGCGGCTAGCTGGCGGTGTACCTCAGAATGGGTCTTGAATTCAAGGTACCCTCGAACGGTGGAGCCACAATCGCACCACCATGGGCGCTGCCAGAACGGGCGGGAGCGGAGGGCACATGACTGGTCGAGCAAATCGGTCGGTTATGTTGGTCAGCAGCGGCCACGCAGAAGGCGCGACCGGTCACCATGGCGTTCGCTACCATGGCGGTTCAACCATGGCCACCATGGCGGTTCATACGTCTCGCCATACCATACGTCGGGCCATCTGCTGGCATATACCATGGGCACGCCATGGCGGTTCAGCGCTGGCAACCCCGGCTTGCGATCTTTATTTGTCTGAGTGTTTAGGCCATGGGTTCTTTCTGCTTTAAGGCCAACTAATCTTGAACTAAGACCAAAATCGCCCCAGATGCTGGCCGGCCGCGCCATGTTCATTGACCAGCATACGCACACCCGACTATTTTCGACGACCCGGCCAGCACCCGCTTTTGATTGCCCTCAGCGCGCAACCGGTGGCTCCGTGACGCTATGGAGGAACATTAGGCGTTACAGACGCCTCTTCTTCATGGCTATATATATGATTCCCCGGAAGCCTGAAAACTTCCGTAGTGTCGAACAGTCCATAACCTAATATCACGCTTATTTACATCTACATCTATAATCATAATTGTACTTTTATGAAGATTTATTCTCCTAAAATGTATGATTCATGGATAAGTTTCATTAAAAAATTTATTATTTTAAGTATTTGACGATATATTTTGAATGATCAATATGATGCCATCCAAAAATAGCAACCGGATATGACATTCAAAATTCCCAATAAGCATGAATCTTAAAGGCAAAGGCAAGGCGATCCCACGACACCAAAGCTTGCGTGCTAGAAAACCGAGTAATAGAGTAAAGTTTACTTTTAGGAGAATCCAAAGACAATACGTGTATTTAAAGAGCGAACAAGAAAACTCCAGAATTTTTACGTGGAAAACCTCAAAAAGAGGGAAAAACCACGGGGCCTAGCCCAGTAAAAAGCTTCCACTATGTATATGTTTCAGAGTACAAGATCTTCCCGATACCGGGATTACAGATTTGTATGTGAGAAGGGAACAACAGTTGCTAGTAATAGACAATGTTGATGACGATGTTGACGACGATGTTGACGTCGAAGTTGACGTCGAAGTTGACGACGATGTTGATGCTGATGACCGACGATAGTCGTCGGTGATGATGACCGGCAACAATGGTCGACGGCGATCAGGCGGCCGATGATGGCGCCGGCGTGGTTGACGACCGTCGAGTGGTGGCACGATTGTGCTTGGAGGATCTTTAGAGCTCTCTCCTCTCTCTTGCTTGCCCTCCTTCTCCTTCACTTTTCCTCCCCTCATATGAGGAATGAGGAGCTTTTTATAGATTGGAGGAGTGGTGTCTCTGTAAATACATGCAAAACCCGTGTCACTCCACTTCATCGGACGGCTCAAAATGATCCCCTTGATCATATGATGTATTTCGTGCATTTGAATGCTCAAATGATGTCAGAATTATGATATCTTGGGCTTGTTAGATTCGGCTCGTCAAGACGCTCGATTTGACTATAAACACTCCATGTTTAAGAGTCGATTGATAATAAACGCTTGATCTCAGTTAGTCTTGATTTCAAGCCGCATCAAGATTCGTGTTTAGAGGAATTTTCGTGGTCATATCGTCAAGAATAGCTTCAGCCAAAGGGGAAGACTCTTCATAACCACGGTGTGGGTGAAGATGATATCTGTCTTGAAGGTGAAATTCATCTGCTAAGCGAATGTCATGACGGCGGATTAACAAGATGAGCATGTGAAGCTATCAACAATGATCGATGGATTAAGAATCACGATGGATGAGTGGAGCTAGCGGTCAAGGAGATCGGCGTTACGGTCTCCATGCGGAGGAACTCCACGGGAGGATTAGCGTTTGACCGCAACGACCGATCTTGGGGAGATATGTATGAGGATGATCTCCACGGTTCCCAGATTCCACGCACCAAGGACAGACATCGCCGAGCCGCTGACCACACCCGCACACGACCCTTGAGCGCTGCAATCGATTTTGGGTGGCTCCAAGTACCCAAGCGGTAGGTACACTACAGGCGCTCAAGACGCTTCATGGGCGCGCCGCGCAAGACGCCACGCGGGCGCGACGTCATGACTCATGGCGTCTCTCCGGAAAGCTGAAAACTTTCGTAAGTGTCCAACAGTCCATAACCTCAAAATATCATGCTTACATTTAATCATTATTTTGTACTTTTATGAAGATTCTCCCAAAATGTATGGTTAATGGACCTGCAGATTTCATTGAAGAATTTGCTATTTTGAAGTACTTGACATATATTTTTGATGATTGAGATAATATCATCCAAAAATAGGGCAACATATGACCGAAAATTCCTCTACCGAATCTTGATGCCGAAAGTAAAGCTAATCAAATCAAGACTAATCAAATCGTTTATTATCAATCGACTCTTAAACATGGAGTGTTTATACAACCGAAAGGCGTCTGATGACCTAACAAGCCCAAGATATCATAATTCGACATCATTTAAGCATTCAAATGCACGAAATACATCATATGATCAAGGGGATCATTTTGAGCCGTCCGATGAAGTGGAGTGACACGGGTTTTGCATGTATTTACAGAGACGCCACTCCTCCAATCTATCCCCTCATTCCTCATATGAGGGGAGGGAAAGTGAAGGAGAAGGAGGGAAAGCAAGAAGGAGGAGAGAGCTCTAAAGCTTGAAGATCCCCCGAGCAAGATCGCACTTGCCTCGACGGCCAACCACCACCGTACCCCGTCCGACCCTCACCGTCGTCAATCACCTAATCGTTCCTTGCATTTCTACCAGAAGTTGTTCCCTATATTTCTGCCAGAAATTGTTCCCTGCATTTCCACCTGAAGTTCCACGCATCACCATGCAGCCACAAGAACTATTACAACATGACCGTTGTTACATATTGTTCCTTTCTTGTATACCATCTTGTAATCCCCATCGGAAAGATTACTGAGGCATATACATAGTGAAAGATTTTTTCTTTGGGCGGGCCCCGTTTTTTTCCCTCTTTTCGAGGTTTTCCACGTTAAAATTTTTGGAGTTCTCTCGCTCACTCTTTAAATACCTGTGTGTGTGCTGGACTAATCAACAAAGCTAAGGCGTAAACTTTTACTCTACCGCAACTGGTTTTCTAGCACGCATGCTTACCGCTCGTGGATCGACTTGCCTTTGCCCTTAAGATTCATGCTTCGACTAGGGGAATTTTGAATGTCATATCGGTTTGCCCCTATTTTTGGATGGCATCATCTTGATCATTCAAAAATATATGTGTCAAATACTTGAAAACAATAAATTCTTTTAATGAAACTTACGGTCCATGAATCATACATTTTGGGAGAATAAATCTTCATAAAAGTACAATATTATGATTATGGAAGTAGATGGTGCTACTGGCGCTATGCAAGGAAGGGCCATATGCCATACCAAGACGCTCGCTGAAGGGACGCTCAGGGAATCGAACCCATGGCCTAAACACTCAAACAACCTGATAGGTCAAACGCCTTGGTGGACTTCCTACGACTTCCATCTCGTCATCAAGCAAAGCTCGACAAATAACCCGTGAAAGGTCAAAACGCCCTTGGTGGACTCTCCTCATGACTTCTTCCATACACGGTTAATGTCATCAAGCAAAAAGCTTCGACAAATAACCGGAAAGGTCAAAACATCCTTGGTGGACTTCCCGTGATCTCTTCCATACGGGTTAATGTCATCGAGCAAAAGCTCTGACAAATAACCCAGGAAAGGTCAAAACGTCCTTGGTGGACTTCCTGTGATCTCTTCCATACGGGTTAATGTCATCAAGCAAAAGCTCTGACAAACAACTCAAGAAAGGTCAAAACGTCCTTGGTGGACATCTCAAGAAACAAGTCAAAGTTGGAGGATATTTCAACATTGAGAAGAGATATTGCTTTGCAAATTATATTTTTTCACTCATACTCATAGAAAAACGAGACCAAGGTTAAGGAGCTACTTTGGCTACAACCACAAACAGATGTTTTAATTCGACCTCTTCCATACAGGTTAACGTCATTGAGCAAAGGTTCTGACAAACAACCTAGGATGGGTCAAAAGGTCCTTGGTGGACTTCCTATGACCTCTTCCATCCAGGTTAACGTCATCGAGCAAAGACCACGACAAACAACTGGGATGGGTCAAAAGGTCCTTGGTGGACTTCCTATGACCTCTTCCATGCAGGTTAACGTCATCGGGTAACACTCTGACAAACAACCTCGGATGGGTCAAAATCTCGGATTCAATTGAAGCTCTTCCACAGTTAACGTCATCGGTAACACGACAAACAACCTCGATGGGTCAAAGATCTCGGATTCAATTCAACCTCTTTCAGTTAACGTCCGGTAACACACGACAAACAACCTGGATGGGTCAAAGATCCTCGGATTCAATTAACCTATTCCACACGGGTTAATATCGTAACACCGACGAACAACCTCGGATGGGTCAAAATTCTCTGATTCAATTGACCTCTTCATATAGGTTAACATCATGGGTAACACTCGACCAACCTGGATGGGTCAAAATTCAGTTCAATTCAACCTCTTCCACGGTTAAGCGTCATCGAGCAAGACTCGACAAACAACCTAGGATAGGTCAAAAGGTCCGGTGGACTTCCTCGACTTTCCACAGGTTAACTTCATGGGTAACACTTTCGACAAACAACCTCGGATGGGTCAAAATCCTCAGCAGATTCAATTCAACCCCTTCCACACAGGTTAACGTCATCGGTTAACACTCTGACAAATAACCTCGGATGGGTCAAAATCCTCAGCGGATTCAATTCAACCTCTTCCATACAGGTTAACGTCATCGGGTAACACCCTGACAAATAACCTCGGATGGGTCAAAATCCTCAGCGGATTCAATTCGACCTCTTCCATACAGGTTAACGTCATCGGGTAACACTTTCGACAAAACAACACCGGATAGGTCAAAATCCTCGGATTCATGACCTCTTCCACAGTTAACGCGTCATGGGTAACACAAACAACCTGGATGGGTCAAAATCCTCAGCGGATTCAATGCAACCTCTTCCATACAGGATAACGCCATCAAGTCACACTCTGACAAACAACCTCGGATAGGTCTAAGATCTCCGTCGTAGCCGGCCCATCAGCCGTACCGTCGGCCGACCATTTTGGCGGTCCGCATGCCGACTACTGGTCGCCGTCATCTGGCCGACCATGGTTGGCAATCTTCACGGTCATCCCAGCCATTCTGCGGCGTCGATCGTTACCATCGGCCCCACCGCCAATTGCGTTGTTTGGCAGATGCGTGGGATCGATTCCCATTATTTCATCTTGTATGACAAACAAGTTTTTCCAGATCAAACCACCATCGAGGTGGATCATTTCAAGCTTTAAAGAAGCATAGCGAAGAATAAAGATTCATCAAACTTTGTTCCGGTCCTGGGAGGCGGGAGCACTCGTCTGAAGATCACCATGCTAAGCATGTCGATTATCATCCACGGCACAACTGCTTGCGTCCGGAAGACATGGTAGAGTGGAAACTTAGTTTGTTGATTCGACACACAGTATTTAAAGAGTGGCGAGAACTCAAATTTTTACTGAAAACCTCGAAAGTTTACACCAAAGCTGGATTCTCCTCTAGGGGTTTTTTTACTCTACATATGGTTTTCTAACGCATGATTTGACCCACAATGGTTTGCAGAAAGACTCTCGGGCCCGGAGAGCCTTTGGGTGAGGCAGCGTAGAACCCAGCCCGTCTCTTCTTGTAGCCGCCCCCAGCCCGCATTTTTGCTGGCCGCCGGATCCAGAGTGGCGTAGCCCTCCGATGTGGCCCCTAGCGTGGCTGACCTTGGCCGCCGTGAACCCACTGACCGCGAAACCGCCCGCGTCGTGGCCGGGCAGCCTTTGACGCAACCACCCGACCCAGCGACCGACCCATGTTTACTCGACCCGGTCGTGACCGCCGCTCGCCTGCATGACCCATCGCCGCTTGCGACCCGATTAGACTCGGACTTCGCGGAGACTCCTTGGTGCGCGTAGCCATGCCGCGCCAGCGCCAGACCTGAGCCCATGGGTCCCAGGAATGCGAAAACTTCCATAAGTGTCGAACAGTCCATAACCTCAAAATATCCGCTTCGACTTTACATCTACTTCCATAATCATAATATTGTACTTTTATGAAGATTTATTCTCCCAAAATGTATGATTCATGGACCATAAGTTTCATTAAAGAATTTGTTGTTTTCAAGTATTTGATATATATTTTGAATGATCAAGATGATGCCATCCAAAAATAGGGGAAGCGATATGACATTCAAAATTCCCTAGTGAAGCATGAATCTTAAGAGCAAAAGGCGATCCCAAAAATCAATCAAGATCAAGCACACGAAACATCGTCGAACTTTGGAACATGAATTAAACCTGATGATCATCAAATATAGAGTATTTATAGTCAAATCGAGTCTCGGCGAGCGAATCTAACAAACCTAAGATCTCACAATTCGACCTCATTTGAGCATCCAAATGTTGAAATACATCAAATGATCAAAAGGAATGCGTCAGGAGGTCAGATGGGAGGAGTGGTTTGGGTTTTCCATGTATTTACAAGGCGCCACTCCTCCAATCTATAAATAGCCCCTCATTCTCCATGTGAGGGGACACTTTTGGAGGCAAGTGAAGGAAGGAGGCAAGCAAGAGGAGGAGAGCTCAGATCCTCAAGCACAATCGATCCACCACTCGACGGATTGTCAACCACCCGTCGCCCGTCCGCCATTACGCCCGCGATCCTCATCATCTCGACCATTGTTCTCATCATCACGCGACTATCGTTGGTCCATCGCATCATCGTCATTCCACCGGCGTCAACAACTTCGCCACATCGTGCAACGTCATCAACATTGTCTATTACTGTTCTTGTTCTTCTCACATACATCTTGTAATCCGATCGGAAGATCTTGTACTAGAAACATATACATAGTGGAAGCTTTTTCTTGGGCTAGGCCAGTGGTTTTCCCTCTTTTCGGGGTTTTCCGCGTAAAAGTGAGTTTTCTTGTTATCTTATAAATACACATTGTGTCTTTGGATTCTCTAGAAGCTAAGTAAACTTTTACTCTACCGCAACTGGTTTTCTAGCACGCAACAGTTTGGCGCCGTCCTTTGTTAACTCTCTCTAAGAATGTATCTCGTCCCTTTTGTTAAGTTATCTTGTGACAATATTGTATCACCAACATTATTAAAGTAATGAGTTTATGGTTTTTCCTTATAAGCTTGTTTCTTCTTCATTTAATCCTCCCACTTGAGAAATGTACAACTCACATTGTATCTCAATCGGGCATGATCAATCCCAAGGGGACTTGATCGGACCTCTTCCATCTGAGTTGCGTCATGGGTGCTCGACAAACAACCTCGGATAGGTCAAAAATCCTCAGCGGATTCAATTTAACCTCTTCCATACAGGTTAACGTCATCGAGCAAAGACCCTGACAAACAACCTAGGATAGGTCGAAAGGTCCTTGGTGGACTTCCCATGACCTCTTCTATATAGTTTAACGTCATCGGGTAACACTCTGACAAACAACCTCGGATAGGTCAAAAATTCTTAGCGGATTCAATTCGACCTCTTCCATATAGGTTAACGTCATGAGTCACTCGACAAGCAACCTCGGATAGGTCAAAATTCTCTGCAGTTGATTGACCTCTTACTATGAGTTAGCCATGGGTAACACTCGACAAACAATCGGATGGGTCAAAATCCTCGGAGTTGATTCAACCTCTTCCACGCGGGTTAGCGTCATGAGCAAAGACTTCGACAAACAACTGGATAGGTCAAAGGTCGCAGTGGACTTCCTGCGACCCTTTCCACATAGGTTAGCGTCATCGGGTAACACTCGACAAACAACACTCGGATGGGTCAAAATCGCTCGGCAGTTGATTGACCCCTTACGCGTTAGCGTCATCGGTTAACACTCGACAAATAACCGGATGGGTCAAAATCCTCGGCGGATTCAATTCAACATCTTGGTGCGAGGTTAATATCGCCGGGTAACACCCGACAAACAACCGGATAGGTCAAAAAATCCTCAATCTCGTCGTCGATCTGCCGACCAACCCGTCGACGCCGACCATTTTAGTCACCGCCGCACTACTGCCGGTCATCGGACCATCATCGGCAATCTCGCCGCCGGTCATCCACCGACGCGTCGGTCGCCACCGCATCGGCTAAGTTGTTGACCACCCTGTCGGCCAACCACGTCGTCGGTCGCCATATTGTTGGCGATTCTCCTTGATCGCCTCAAACCGGACGGTGCCGGCGGTTGACGCCTCTTTCGAGGGAAAACTAGAACAACGACGTAAGTACCTTGGGTCTTGATCGCCTCCGGCGGACGTCGTAGGTTGACACCTCTTTAGAGGGAAAGCACACGTAAATCGTGGGTCTTGATCGCCTCAAACAGGTTCATGGTCGGTTGGCTCTTCGAGGGAAAACTGGAACAATGACGTAAGTACCGTGGGTCTTGATCGCCTCCAAACCCGGACGGTCCGTCAAGGCCGGTTAATGCCTCTTTCGAGGGAAAACCGGAACAACGACGTAAGTACCGTGAGTCTTGATCGCCTCCAAACCCGGACGGTCCGTCGTAGGTTAACGCTCACTTTCGACGGCGTACCGGGTTGATCCTTCCAATCGACCTTCTCTAAAGGAGAAGAGAAGGTGCTTCTCCGATGGGTTTTATAGACCCTTCTAGGCAAAATGGTAAAACCTAAAACCTAAACCGCCAAAAGCGCTCAAAACCATCATTTGGGCCGTGGGCCATGCGACGGCCCGCTGACTCTTGTCGCTCGGTCAGCAGCGCCTGCCAGCGCTCATGCTTCGTCTTGCGCCATGAAGCTGGCTGGTCGCTTCTGCCGCCCAGCGGCGTCGGTCCACATATGGCCATCTCAGCGACCGCGCAATCCATCCGCAGGTGCGCCGCCCTCCTCGGGCGCAGCGTCGGCCTGGTGCACCCATCCGAGCGTGGCCGTAGCGCCAACCCGCGGTAGCGCCCGCCTTGACGACCGCTTCCTGGCGACCCGTTCCGCCCGATTCTTGGCGACCGCATGGTTTCAGCGGCCCGGCCATGACCCAGAGCCTTGCCCGTGACCACCATAGCCGGAGCCCTGCCATGTGCTCCATGAGCGAGCCAGCGCCGCAGACCAGCGCTGCGCGAACGTTCAGCGGCTTGACCTGATGGGTCTATAACCTCGAAATCTCGCACCCACGCGCATACCTACACGCATTTGCGGCCCTGCATCAGCTTCCATAGTCATAATCTTGTGCTTACATAAAGATCTGTTCTCTCAAAATGTGTGGTTAATGGACCTGCAAATTTCGTTGAAGAATTTGCTATTTTTGATACTTGACATATATTTTTGATGTTTGAGATAATATCATCCAAAATATGGGGCAACTATGACCACGAAAATTCCTCTAGCCAGTCGAATCTTGATGAAAACAAGTTGTCGAAATCAAGACTAAGATCAGCGTTTATTATCAATCGACTCTTAAACATGGAGTGTTTATATAGTCAAATCGGCGTCTTGACGAGCGAATCTAACAAGCAAGATATTATAATTCGACATCATTTGAGCATTCAAATGCGAAATACATCATATGATCAAGGGATCATTTTGAGCCGTCAGATGAAGTGGGTGACACGGGTTTTGCATGTATTTACTGAGACGGCACTCCAATCAAAAGCCCCTCATTCCTCATATGGGGAGGCAAAGTGAAGGAGAAGGAGGGCAAGCAAGAGAGGAGAGAGCTCTAAAGATCCTCCAAGCACAATCGTCCACTCGACAGTCGTCATACCGGCCGTGGCGCCATCGGCCGATCCTCGCCATCGTCGACCATTGTTGCGGTCATCATCACGACTATCTTCGGTCATCATCAACATCGTCGGTCAACCGACGCTCAACATCGTCATCAACATATCAACATTGTCTATTATTGCTTAGTTGTTCCCTTCTCACATATCAGTAATCCGTGTATGGAAGATCTTGTACTGAAACATATACATAGTGAAAGCTTTTGGGCTAGGCCAGGTGGTTTTTCCTCTTTTAGGTTTTCCACGTAAAGTGCGGAGTTTTCTTGTTCTCTCTTTAAATACAAGTAGATTCTCCTAAGAGAAGGCGTAAACTTTACTCTACCGCAATTGGTTTTCAACGCACACTTGTGGTGGGCGAGGATAACCGGCGGTGATGGTAAATGGCGGAGGTTGCGGTGTCGGCGATGGTGGTGGCGCGTGGCCGCTACTGATGATGGCGTGAGCCTATGGTTAGCGGCCGACGGGGGTGGTCAGCGGCGACAACCGCTTTAGCCGCTGGCATGGCGAACCCATAAAGCTATGCGTGCAAAATCCGTGAAAGATTTTTTACCTTAGCTGTTGAAGTCCGACACGTAATTAAAGAGGGAACAAGAGACACCCGCACTTACGTGGAAAATCTCAAAAGAGGGAAACCAGAATGCGAAAAAGCTTCACTATGTATATGCCTCAATCTGATCTTCCGAATCGGATTACAAGATGGTATATAAGAAAGGAACAATGTAACAACCGTCGGTTGTAATAGTTATGGTGGCAGGTGATGGTGGATGCGTGTGGAACTTCGTGGAAATGCGGAATAATTTACGCGTAAATATAGGAACAACTTCGGCAAAATGCAAGGAACGACAGTGATTGGCAGTGAGGGTCGGTGACGGCGGTGGTGGTTGACGGCAGTCAGCGGTGGTGCGATCTTGCTCGGGGGATCTTCGAGCCTCAGAGCTCTCCTCCTTCTTGCTTGGGCTCCTCTCCTTCTTCACTTGGCCTCCAAAAGTGTCCCCTCATATGGAGAATGAGGGGCTATTTATAGATTGGAGGAGTGGCAGTCTTGTAAATACATGGAAAACCCAAACCACTCCTCCCCATCGGACGGCTCTGGACGATTCCTTTTGATCATTTGATGTATTTCGAACATTTGGATGCTCAAATGAGGTCGAAATTGTGAGATCTTAGGCTTGTTAGATTCAGCTCGTCGAGACACTCGATTTGATTATAAATACTCTATATTTGATGATCATTCAGAGGTTTAATTCATGTTCCAAAGTTTCCGATGATGTTTCAGGTGCTTGATCTTAATTGATTTCGACTTGGGATCGCTTGCCTTTGCTTAAGATTCATGCTTCGGCCAGAATTTTGAATGTCATATCAATTGGTGGCCGTGAAGGTTCTGAGATGGTCGGCGGTAGTGGCGGCGGCAGTAGTCGGCGATGGCAAAATGGTTGTGGCCGGCGGGTGATCGAAAAACAGTGGCGGCGGTAGTCGACGCCCGAGATCTTTGACCTATCGAGGTTGTTTGTCGAGTATGACTTGATACGTTATCTTGTGTGGAAGAGGTTGCATTGAATCGAGACTTTGACCCATCCAGAGGTTGTTTGTGAGTGTTTGATAGCTCATGGCCGATATCTAAATGACAATCAGTCATCGCCATTTCAGCAACTATTACAACCCTTGCCGTTACATACTGTTGTTCCTCTTATATACCATCTTGTAATCCCTATCGAAGATTGTAATTTCAGGCATACATAGTGGAAGCTTTTACTGCCAGCCAGTGGTTTTTCCTCTTTTGAGATTTTCCACGTAAAATTGGAGTTCTTGTTCGCTTTTTAAATACTGTGTGTGACTTCAACAAAGGCTAAAAACTTTCACTCTACCCTTTTCTACACAACAGCTTGCCGTCATGGAAGAAGACTCAATCATACTTTTTTAACACCTACATCATGGCCAATAAAGCGCAATCTGAATAACCGAGCCTCTCGCTCAACTCCCGCTACCCAATCCTTGAACAGGACGCCAAGCCTTCTCCCCACTTCCCTAATGGGCATGACCTCAAGGCGGCACAGAATCTCTTTAGAAGAACGCAATGGAAGAGTCTCAAAATGAGATGATCCGACTTACAGGAACACAACAACCTCCATCAAGAAAACACCACCCCAAGATCGATATTACTGCAGAGGTCAATATGCTAATCTTGACCAAGTTCCACCACCTCCAAACCGCGGATGTCAACTTCGACACCGCCAGCTACCATCCATCATGTGCGTACAACCACCGCCAATCCAATCCATTATTTCTGGGCGATTCAATTCTATTGACCGCCGCCATGTTATAATGCGTAATTACAATGCTTAATGCAAGAAATTCCATCACAAAGACGAATCATATTTTCTCACCGCGTATCAAGAGTCTCACCTTGGCTAAGTTATTCTTCAACATCCCATCCTAGGGTTTAAGCTTCCAAGCATTGACCCCTATGATGGAGATCACCCACGAACACATCGACCATTACAGACCATCATGCATATCCAAATGAGCTCACACACCGCTTTGTCGTCTTTCCAATTACCCTCAAGGACAAGCTCGCGACTTGGTTCTACTCCCTTCCAAGAGAATATCCATACCTTTCTAACTCGCCAAGATTTTTGTAGAACAGCTTCATTGCAAATTGAAGGATCATTAAAGATTCCTCCCATCTCTCCCAGATTAAAATGAGGTGAATCACTTAAAGAATACTTCCTGAGATTCTCCTCGGCTCAAATACCCGTGACCCCTCAATTACTAAGAGGAGTTTTCCTTGGGAGCTCGTCCGGGCCTTTCTACTCACTAATGCGAGATACGGTCCGCCATATGTCGACTTAGTTCACCGTGGAAGCAGATTTTCCGATGAGGCTATTAATGCCCATCAAAAAATAATTTGAACAATCCAGGAAAACGTAAGAGTGCTCTGGAAACATGATCAACAATCATCAAGAAACAAGGTAGTCATGATTTCCCTCCACGGCCCCCGCATCAACGACGCGAACCACGACTGGAATACACACCGCTGAACACATCTCGTGTTAACCTCCTAATGGCTATTCGAGATGAAGAAAATATCAAGTGGCCGCATCCACTAAAACCAAATTCAGGAAATCAGGAGCAATATTGTCACTTCCATCAAAGTCGGGGACATACTACTGAGGCATGCAAACAACTCAAAGAAGAAATTAAGAGGCTCGTTCAACAAAGATATCTACGCCAATTTGTGCAAAACCAACCAACTCAAACAAACATAGCTCCAACGGGGCAACCGACAATCATCACGTAAACAACATAATAGTCGCCAAAAATAGAGAAATTGAAACGATTGAGAATACTACTATCAAATCAAATCTTCATCGCACCTTTGAAGAGCCGAGAGTTAAAAAATTTTGTATTAATCATCCCATCACTTTTAATAACTCGCACTTGGAAGGAGTCCAAGTTCCATCAAGATCCTTCTTATCATCAAGGGATTGGTGACCCATGTTATTGTTAAGAGAATTTTGATTGATAATGGGAGTTCTGATATTTTATTTTACTCCACCTTTCTTAGCATGGGTCCGTTAAGGAAAACTTCAACCCGACCATTATATGGGTTTGATAATCACCTGAAGAGTGGAGGGACAATCACCCTTCCCGTTCTGAGAATTTCTCAACAAGTCACTCACTCGCTTCATAGTGGTCAAGTCACCCAGATACAACGCTATATTTGGAAGACCCTCCAATCAATCTTCGCCACTTCTACCTCATCTTAAGATAAAATTTCAAACTCCCATTGGGGTTGGAGTGGTCTGGAAATCAACAAATACAATCATGTTACCTCAAACAAGCTCAACCACGCCCTTCTGACCTTCAACATCGAATTTTAATCTTCAAGATAAAGAAGTACCTCGAGGGTTTTGCCCAGAAAAGACCTGCTCCTCACTTCATTATCGATGACCAACCGCCAAGCTATGACCAACGATCCAAGAAAAATATTCCTTAAAACTTGGAACATGGAGGGTCTCAAAAGTGTTATATGTAATCATTGTATAATATTGTAATCTTTAATTTATCTTTTGTCTTCTTTTCCTCTCCACCTCTTGTCCTTTGTTAACTCTCTCTAAAATGTATCTCGTCCCTTTGTTAAGTTATCTTGTGACAATATTGTATCACCAACATTATTAAAGTAATGAGTTTATGGTTTTTCCTTATAAGCTTGTTTCTTCTTCATTTAATCCTCCCACTTGAGAAATATACAACCCACGTTGTATCTCAATTGCATGATCAATTGGGACTTGATCGGACCTCTTCCATAAGTAACGCCATCGAGCAAAACTCGACAAACAACCTAGATAGGTCAAGAGGTCCGGACTTCCCATGACCTCTTCCATACAAATGCAACACTCGACAAACAACCTGATTAAAATCCTCCGATTAATGCAACCTCTTCCAAGTCAACGCCATCGTAACACCACAAACAACCTCGAGAAGTCAAAATCCTCAACGGATTCAATTGACCTCTTCCATATGTGTTAACGCCATCGGTAACACTCGACAAACAACCTCGATGGTCAAAATCTCGTGGATTCAATGCAACCTTTCTACACGATAACGCCAAGTCACACTCGACAAACAACCTCGATGGGTCAAAATCTTCGGATTCAATGCAACCTCTTCCATGTTAACGCCATGGTAACACCAACAAACAACCTCGGTCAAAATCTCAACGGATTCAATTCACCTTCCATATGTTAACGCCATCGTACCTCACAAACAACCTCGATGGGTCAAAGTCCTCGCCGGATTCAATTAAAGCTCTTCCACGTGATAACGCATCAAGTCACATCAAACAACCTTGATAGTCAAAGATCTCGCGCCGATTACTGTCAAGCTGCCGCCTTGGTTTCACCTCGCTACCGCAATATTTTACGGCATCGCTGCTGATACCGCTGGCTTTACTACTGCACACACCGTAATCTTTCACGGCACTACCTATCGCATCAGCTCTATTCGATTGCCGCCGCTCGCCATATCCGCTGATTGTTGCTGACCACTTTATTCATTAACACTACTATCAGCATTTAATGTCGACTATCGGTTGACTACCACTTTCACTATCGACTATCCCATTCTTTACGCTGATAACCTCGTCGCAACCTCAGAAGACCACCGATTATCATGATTATCACAATCTCCCGGCAATCTGCCGGTCATCACCATTGTCGCCTCATCAACATCGCTTGCAACATCGTCTAACATTGTCTATTAAAGAATCGCTCATTTCTCATAAAAGTAATCCCTGTATCGGAAGATCTTGTACCAAAGCATACATAGTGGAAGTTTTTCCGGCTAGGCCCCATGGTTTTCCCCTTTCTTTTCACGATGAGTTCTCGCCACTCTTTAAATATTGTGTGTCGACTAATCAACAAAACTAAGTGAACTTTCACTCAAACTAGTCTTAGATGCGAGAGAGGTAGGATACTCGCGATCCACCAAAATTGTTGCATGCTAGAAAACCAACCATATAGAGTGAAAGTTTTCCCTTAGCCTCATAGAAGTCCGACACACTAATTAAAGATAACAAGAGACACCTAATTTTACAAAAATCTCAGGGAAAATCACGGCGTCAGTAATAGTAATAAGCGGAGGATGGATCATAGAACTTCGTGGAAATGAGAATAATTTCTCGCGTAAATATAGGAACAACTTCGCGTAAATACAAGGAACGACAGTGATTGACAACGGTGAGGGTCGACGGCGTCTTTCTCAATACCCGCGGCAGCATCTTGTCGGGGATCAAGCTTGAGCTCTCCTCTTCTTGATTCCTCTCCTTCTTCACTGGCCTCCAAGTGTCCCTCATATGGAGAATGAGGTTAAGATTGGAGGAGTGGCAAATACATGGAAAACCAAACCACTCCTCCCATCGGACGCTCACATTCCTTTGATCATTTGATGTATTTCAAACATTTGATGCTCAAATGAGGTTTAATAGATGCTTGTTAGATTCTCGAACGCCGATTTGACTATATAAATACTCTATATTTGATGATCATTCGAGGTTTAATTCATGTTCCAAAGTTTCACATGTTTCGTGTGCTTGATCTTGATTGATTTCACTGGATCGCCTTGCCTTTGCTCTTAAGATTCATGCTTCAATCAGGGAATTTTGAATGTCATATCGCTTGCCTCTATTTTGATGGCATCATCTTGATCATTCAAAATGTACTCAAAATAATTGAAAACAACAAATTCTTTAAACTTTGCTAATGAATCATACATTTTGGGAGAATAAATCTTCATAAAAGTACATTATGATTATGGAAGTAGATAAGATCAAAGTGATATTTTGAGGTTATGGACTGTTAATTTACGTAAGTTTTTAGACCCATTTATCAGGGCGAAGTACAAGAGTCTCATGGCGCGCCCATGTACGCTTATCACAAGTCGCTGAGCCCTACCTCGGTCGCTGACCCATGGGTCACGTAGAATGACCGCGGGCCGCCACCAAATTGAGTGTAGTTACAGCCGCTTCGCTTCAACAGTTCTGCTTAACGACGGCTATGGTTTACTGGTGCCACGCCCAGCTCACTCCACGGGCCATAATCATGGCTTCATCTCATCATCGAAGGCCACGCGGAGGACGACGCTCCAATCTGGATCTGGAGGGCCAAAGGAAATACCCACAACTTAACAGCGGCCCTGTCTCATTTCATCTGTAGCGCCATACCATCGTAGCGCACCGCCCGACCGAGAGTCTTTCGGGTTTTGCGGTTTTGATGGTTTTTTGGGGTTCCTTTATCCCCATGGGTCTTTAAAACCCCTAGGTAAGAGAAAGGCACACTTTTCTCATCTCCTCTTCTTCTTGAGTTAGATTATTTGACGATCAACGCTCACATAATGTCAGACTTTTCCTCGAAGATATCAACCCAAGATCGTGGACCGTGGTTTGAGGCGAACGCTTATGACACGTCATTGTCGTCATTCGCTTTTCCTCGAAAGAGTATCAACCGTCGTTGACCGCCCTGAAGTTTGAGGCATCACCGCGTACATATGTCGTGCTTTTCCTCGAAAGAGGTATCAACCGTTTTCGTCACCGTCGTAGAGGCCATCGTCTGTACATACGTACGCTTTTCCTCGAAAGAGGTATCAATCCTTCGTAAATTAAGGCAATCAAGACATAATTCATACCTCCGCTTTCCTAAAGAGGTAAATAACCATCCGGACCGACCGATGAGGCGATCAAGACCCGTAGTTCATAATGGTAAGGCTCCGCTTTCTCAAGAGGTGTCCGACCTCCGACCGACCGGGTTTGAGTATCAGCAGAAGTTCATCCCAAACTCGTGATGTTAACCGACCTCGCCGGACCGGCGAGGCGATCACCGAGATTCGAAGAAATGTCGATATGGTCACAAACAGGTAATTAGGATCACGATCTCAACATGTAGTTGGCTAATCGGCAGCAACCGACCGATAATCGATGGTGATTATCACCGGCGCGATGACCTTTCAATAATGTGATGACCAAGATGCCGAGACTTTCCCAGGACCGACGATGATATTGGCACCGGCCTAGTTGGCTCTTTCTCCAAGAAATTAGCTCGACGGTAATACTAGCTTTCGCGGATGACCGCACGTTGGTGGTGACCGAGAAAGATGGTCGGTAGTGATCGTGGGACCCATGGATGAAAACTTCAATCACACTGAAAACCGCCATGGCTGGCGAAAATACCGAGCCTCTCGCCTAACTCCCGCCACCTTCGTGAGGGTTTTGCCTCAGAAAAGACCTTTCCCCACTTCATCGATGACCAACCGTGCTATGACAAACCATCCATAGGAAAAATATTCCTTAAAACTTGGAACATGGAGGGTCTCAAAAAGTGTTATATGTAATCATGTATAAATATTGTAATCTTTAATTTATCCCTTTTATCTTTTCCGCCCACCTACCTTGTTAACTCTCTCTCTCAAAAAATGTATCTCGCCCTTTTGTTAAGTTATCTTGTGATAATATTGTATCACCAACATTATTAAAGTAATGAGTTTATGGTTTTTCCTTATAAGTTTGTTTCTTCTTCATTTAATCCTCCTGAGAAATGTACAACTCACATTGTATCTCAACCATGAGCAATTAAGGGGACTTGATCGGACCTCTTCCATAAAAGCAACGCCATCCACTCGACAAACAACTCCTGATAAAAATCCTAGCGGATTCAATTTGACCTCTTCCATGTGTTAACGCCATCGAAAGCAAAGACCCCGACAAACAACAGATATTCTTACTTCTAATCCTCTTCTATAGTGTTAACGCCATCGTAACACTCGACAAACAACCTCGATAGGTCAAAATCCTAGGATTCAATTCGACCTCTTCCATAACACATCATCGAAGTCACACTGACAAACAACCTGATAGTCAAAAAATCCTCGGATTAATTCAACTCTTCCATATAAAGAATCTCATCGAGTCACACGTGAAAACAATCTCGATAGGTCAAAATCATCATTAATGCCACCGCCGCTGTATTGCCATCCACCATCTACCAGAATTACCGCCGCTTAATTTTGCCGCGACCACCCTCGGCCACCGATAATAGGGAATCTTGCCATACCGTCGCTTCCACCATCGCTGATAATATCCGCCGTTATCACTATCGCTGTTATCCGCCACCACCTCAGGTCACCATCGCCACCATCGCCGCATCGGAGCATCTTCGCTAACCTCATCCGGATCGCCTTCAAACCCGCCGCAGGGTCGTGACACTCTTCGAGGGAAAACGAGTCTTGTCAGCGAGAACTACGGGTCTTGATCGCTCCAAACCTCCGATCCGATGAAGTTGATACCTCTTTCGAGGAAAAGAAATAACGACGATGTACTGCCTTGACGCCCCAACGGACGGACCGGCTGATACTCTATCGGAAATGAAATAACGACGTATTGGTCGCCTCCACACCGGACGGTCCGACGAGGTTGATACCTCTTCGAGGGAAAACCGGAACCACATGTACCGCGGGCCGTGATCGCCTCAAACCCGACGGTCCGAAGGTCGTGATACCTCTTCGAGGGAAAACTGGTATGTACCGTTGGATCGCCTTCCAAACCCGGACGGTTCGACGGTTTGATATCTCTTTCGAGGAAAAGAACAACAATGTATGTACCATGGCGATCGCCTCCAAACCTGACGGTCCGATGAGTACTGATACCTCTTCGAAAATGGAACCACGACGTACCGCCTTGACCTGAATCCTTAACTCAAGAAGAAGAGGAGATGAGAAAAGTGTGCCTTTCCTCTACCTTGGGGTTTTATAGACCATAGGGATAAAAGGGTAAAACCCCAAAACCTCAAAACCCGCCAAAGCGAAAGACTCTGCCCGGAGCGCAGTCTGGCGCAGGCTCATGGCACGCCACGCGCACTGGGTTCGCGGAGTTTCGCGCCAGCATACAGATGCGCTGCAAGACGCCACCGCCTGATTTGGCCCGCCCTCGCCAATCTCGACCGTCACCAATCCGAACCGCCGCTGACGGCTGATGTGGCACGGGCGCGAATCGCCATGGTATGGCTCAAGGGATCATGGGCGTAACCCGCCGGGCGGTTCGCGATATGTGGCGCTAACCGCCGCATGACGTGACCCACGGGCGAACGCCTCCAGACATATTCAAGTCATTGATGCTACAAATCAAGGTTCGCAATTACCAATCGCTTCGCTCACCAAAGACTAGTTCAAGTCGAAATCAATCAAGATCAAGCACAAACTTCGAAACTTTGGAACATGAATTAAACCTTGAATGATCATCAAATATAGAGTATTTATAGTCAAATCGAGCCTCTCGAAATAATCTAACAAGCCTAAGATCTCATATTCACCTCATTTGAGCATCCAAATGTTCAAATACATCAAATGATCAAAAGGAATCGAGCCGTCCATGGGAGATTTGTTTTACAAGACCGCCACTCTCCAATATAAATAGCTCATTCTCCATATGAGGGGACACTTTTGGAGGCCAAGTGAAGAAGGAGAGGAGCCCAAGCAAGAAGGAGGAGAGAGCTGCTCAAGATCCCCGAGTAAAGATCGACCACCGCCTCGACGGCTGCCAACCACCACCGCTTGCCGCCATCCGACTGCCGCCACCTAATCGCTTTCGTTGAAGTTGTTCTCTATTGCCATGTAAATTGTTCCTGATTTCCACCAAGTTCCTACATTCACCATCACGCCAATATATTACAACCGATCGTTACATAGTTGTTCCTTTCTTGTATACCATCTTGTAATCCCGTATCGCTAAGATTGAGGCATATACATAGTGGAACATTTTTCGCCAGCCCTGGTTTTTTTTCTCTTTCGAGATTTTCCACATTAAAATTTCTGAGTTCTCTCGCTCACTCTTTAAATACTGTGACCGGACTAATCAACAAAGCTAAACTTTCACTAGAACTTCTTCCGACATCAACACACTCATGTTTTATGATGAATGTTGGGGAGATATGATGAATGTTGGGGAGATTAGAAATGTGTGTGAAAGAATGATGCAGAATAATAAAATGAAGTTTGATTAACTTAGCTTTGTAAAATAAAATGTGAAAAGTTCAGTTGATAATTAAGAAGGCTACAGTGCTCTTTCTTTATCCATTTATTATTTGTGCACTGTTTATGTATCAGGTATATTTGAATTATGATATGTGCAATTGAGATTAAGAGGGTGATTGATTTATGTCTGTTATAGAGTATCATGTTATGAGTAGATATTAATTATTTATTTTGATGACACCTTTAAATAATAATTTTGTAAATATCATGCATGTTTTATTTTGAAGATATCTAATATTATTCAATATGTTAGTGTCTAGATGTCAGGTCATTGTGTGTAAAAATGTGTGGAAAAATAAAACATTAAAATCGCCTTAACTTTTTAGATTGAATTGATTGGTAAGATTATTGAACCACATATTTTGTATTTTATAAATGATATTATTTTTGGGTTAACACTATTATCTAAATAATATTGAACAAAACAATTCCCAAGTAAGTGTTGAAGTATTCAACTTGGCTATTATGATTCACATACATATGAAGATTAATCTCACAGGGAACTTAATTTCTATATTCTCCTTGTGCTACATCAAAGCCCATGGATCCCAAGTCAAGCCAAATGTCGCCTTAAGTTTATGTGATCCAACCTCATTTCAAATCAACCATCACTTATTAAATTCAATCTTAATTTAACTAAGTTAAAAATTTATTCAAATTTTATATTTATTATGTGATTAAATAATCATGATGATAAAGTTTATCATCTTAGCATTACACAAAAAAAATAACACACACAAATAAATAAATAAATAAAAATATATATATATATATATATATATAGCATTCTCTAGTTTTGGGAAAGTGCACTCTATATAAGGTGAAATTATTTCAATTATGAAAAACTATATAATTTTTTTGTGAATTTTTATATAACAAAATTTATTGTCTCAAAATATATGTAACACATTAAACAATAAATTTTGTTATATGAAAATTCATAATAAAATTATATAATCTTTTATAATTGAAATAATTTCACTAACATGAGCTAAAAAATATAGAGTGCATTTTCCAAAAATTAGAGAATGCTTTATTATAATGTACTCAATTGAACCATGGAATATTTTTATTTCAATAGGAGGAAGAAACTTAAAACTATTAGAGCTATTCATATATGATAATGGGTAGTTAGTTTAATCATTCTCTTTGTAAAAAGGAGACCTAGTGATTGGTAAGATGAGCATAACAAAATAGTAATTTAAAGAGGTGTTGACCTCCATATTTTTTCCATAAGTCAAAGTCAAGCTTACAAATCGAATTCGACGGACTAGTGAGCATACAAATCGCTCAAAATGCACGACGCCAAAATGGTTGAAATGACCTCCGACGAACGGACTTAAGGCTCGTAACGCCAAAATCGAATATAAATACTAAAAAAAATCTAATGAGCAATCGATTAAGCAGCTATCAATCGCATACACATATCGAGGCCAAGATAAATACAAATCAAACGACCTCCGTTCATGAAATTGATCGCGTTGTTAACTATGAAACATCGAAACCTATCAAATGAGACTATTCGCGCTCAATTCGGACAAGTCTGCGCTGCCTAAGCCGCGATTTTGAAATAAATTGATCCAATTGACGCCGATTGAATGAAATTCGCTTGTAAAACGCATCACCATTGCATCTAGAAAATCGAAATTACTTAGAATAGATATATAATTTGACTAAAATTATCACACTTAAAATTTTATTAAAATTGGCACATATTTCAAGATAAATTTATTCAATTATATCTTAATTGCGTCAAATCAATACCTCAAAATTTGAAGCCGCCCACTCTCATACCTATGACTTCGATTCAATCAATAATGGGCTGCCACATCATCCACCTTATATTTACCCGATGTGAAACAGCCGCAATTTCTATTCACGCGCATGACAAGGTATTTTCGGTCGAACATGGTGATCTCTCTCGAAGGCAGGCTGTTAGATCTCCACAGCCGAAGCTGAAGCTCGATATTCTCCTCTGACTGTCCGACTCTCCTGTTCGAGCTTCACAACAGAAGCAGAACCAACATAACTGGAGACTCCGCGTCCCGCAGCCCCTACTGCTCCATGGCCCCGTGGCTTCGGAAAAACGTCTCTTCTTCTCCATCGCCTTCTCCCAGAATAGAACGAAGGCCCTCATGTCACCGGCTACGTCGACTTCGCCGCCAACACTCGCGTACCCTAAACCTCTTCCTCTCCTGCTGGTCTCCCTACTCTCACTACCCGCCTCGAGCGTGTGCTCGAGGCCATGGCTGAACGTGGCATTCGCCTCGGAACCATAGGCAATGCTTCCGTCTTCTCTGCACTTAACAAGTGGCACGGCATGGGCGGCGCTCTCCACCGAATCATCGGGTCAGGTCGACTAACAAAGCGTGACGAGACGGTGGCGGTGTCTGCGCTGTGGAACAAAGCGTTGATCTTTCTTATGGCCCGGATTGGAGATGGTGAGATTGATGATGTGTGAGAAGGCTTCGAGAGGAAGCGGGATTCATGAGGGAGGCTGTGGTTGCATTGAGGCTTGCGAAGGAGGTGGGAATTCATCAGGACTGGAGGAGGGAGGCGGTGGTGCATCTCAACCGTATCGGGCGTTTCTCGAGGACCCTAGCGAATTCTGCTACCGATTGGCCTTGCTCCTACAAATACTATCGGATGCTGCTGAGATCGATTTCTTTCAGTCGAAGCTGGTTATAAATAACATTGATGTTCTTCGGAGAGCAATCATAACAGGTGATTCAACTGTTCCTGCTGCTATGTATCATGACAGTTTAATATGGAGAGTGGTGGAGATGGGAGTGAATGATAGATGCTTGCCAGTAATTTTTATTACATCAGACAGACATTTGGCTGGACACATGAACAAGCGAAGTTGCACATGACTTGTGATTTCTTTAGTGGAAAGTGATTGGTGACTGAGATCAATCCTACAATGGAGTCTACATTGGCTATCCTTTAGAAATTTTGCTCTGATGTACAAAATGGGAAAATTCCAAAAGAGCACTTACATTTCGGTGCTCCTTGGAGACGTCCACCTTCTATTGATGATCCTGTTGCTTCTTTGAAATGGGCCAAGATTCAGCTAATGGATTTTGTTCAATCGTTTGTTAATACAGAGTTCAGGATGAATTATCTAGCTGACCAAAGCTTTGAAATCCTAGACGATCCATCACTTATTGCAATGCTTGAGGTTGGCTTACTCTATCAACAAAGAGATCCGTCTTTCATACGTCCAATAACAGTCAGTATTCAAAGATGTATTGTGAGATGGCTCGTACAAGAAATATTGCAAATGAGCCTTCAAGATTACATGTCATTCTGCAGCGTGCGTGGAAGGAGCTATCATTTGATGAAAGAAGTTGGATATAAATACGTGTTTGAAGATTCTCATGTTGAACTAACGAGTAGATCATGTCAGAAATCGCACACAACCTTTATGGGCAGAATGACGAAGGTCAATAGCTGGCTGACCTCATGGGGAAGACGCCGGGAGGTTGCCAAAATTTGGATTGATAGAGGGCTTAATTAATTTAATACAAAATGAACTATAAACTTAAAATTAAAATTTGAATTGAAATTGGTGTGAAGACCTCATGTTTAGTGAGCGGGTTAGAAGACCGGCCTATGTATCACAAGACACTCACGTATGCTCGTGAGGGAAGGTCGAAGCCCCGACCTCCTGGAAAGACGGAGAGGCCAAAATTTGACCGAGAGACCTAAACAAGAACAAATAAAAGTATTGACGAGCTTAAATTAAACTTATTTGAAAATGACAAATTAAAGAATAAACCTACATAGATGCTCTTTTTATGCAGGTGTTTGAAGACCCCATTATGCTTAGTAGAGTTAACGGGTAGAAGACCATGAAGTGTGAAGACACCGGTCGCTATACTCAAGAGTTGACGGAAGGTCTAGCCCCGCGCCCCTTTATGGGACGATCTCGAGGCTCTAAAATTCAAACTGATATGGGACTTAAAGATGATTAATTAGATTTGAATTGAACATAAATTAAATTTGAACTAAACATGATGAACTTCTGAAGAATTAGAGGTTCAACAATAAGAATAAATCAAACTCCATCAAAACTTATAATTTTAATGAATTCCAAACTAAATGTGAGAAATATGGATGTTACTTCAAATGATTGAACAAGAGTTGAAACGTCTTACGCCACCAAATTCGCAACATATCATACAAGCGAACAAAAGACGTTAATTAAGGCATTCTTAGATACACCTGCATGTGCTCGGACATAGAGATTTAAAGTGCAAATTTTAATATCTAAAAGTCGAAGCTAAATTGGAATAAATTAAATATTAATCAAAAAATCTAATAAGATATTAGATCAATCTATAACATCTTCTATGCCACCGGATTCAATATATCGCATAAGCAAAAGGAGCGTTAATTAAGGAATTCTTATATACAAGATCCTTGACACTTATCAATGCTTAAACTTAGAACCGAAGTTGATTCTTATTGGGTCCATAAACTGGGTTAACAAAACCTGATGTTGTTATAGCTTTCTGAAAATCAGAATACAAATCATTATAAATACTATCTCTAAATCCCCATGATTTGTGAATATCTAGATTATTAAAATATTTAAGATATTTATATTCCTATTTCTAAAATATAAATCTAGATATCTCTATTAAATTAATGAGCCAAATCAAAACTAAATGATTAATATTCTATTCTATGATCCAAATAAAGATATTAGATAAATATTATTAAATAATAAATTAAAAATTTAAGGGCCTAAATTGTTGAATGCTTAAATTTGGTGTTGAATGCTGCGGATTTGGTTTGGTCTAGATTCAGTTAACAAAACCTAAAAATCAAATGATGTTATTATAATATCTTCAATATAACAAAATATCTAAGAAGCTAATTCTATCATATGATAGCAGATCTGATCCTGTATTATGAAATTAATAGAGTCAACAAGATCTGAAATAGCTAAACAACAAACCACCCGGATGATGGCTGTGTTGAATGAAGATTTCAATCGGCGGGGATACTTACCATAAAAATGTGCTTCCAACCTCAAATTGAATTAATCAAACTCAAGTATCAATGCAAATATAAAATCAAATAAATCACCAAATTATAAATGCTTAAATGAAATTTAATTTATTAAAAACTTAAAGCCAAAAATTTAACTCGCCTTCCGCAATAGTTTGTTAATGGTGGCAAATTAAGAAATTCTAGCTCACAAAAGAGCCAAAGCTAAATCAAGTTCATAACTATATTTACTTTCAAACAATCTCATGTCGCAAAAAGGCGTGGCTCGCCTCATCGGTGGTTTGGCGGCTCCACACATGCTGACTAGAGTCCTCTAACCAGGTGGTTGTCACTAAATGACACCATTATATTATGGTCACGACTGTAGCCCGTATGCTCCCCAATGGCTTTGTCTTTTGAGTTGTGAACCATAGGATATACTTGATTGGGAAAAAAGTCCTCTATTAGTTAAGGTAGACTTAAGCATGTCTCCTTAGACAAACACCACCCCAGGTCTACAAGAATTTCTTGGATGATGTTACCCATGTATTGTGAAGGATCTTTCATCGTCATTACCTACCTCCTCGACTAAGTAGATTAGGGACCAATAGCGGGATAAAACCATGGGATCTAGATCGGGCGTGTCATCATTCCCCCAACCATCTGCTTTAAGTTAAATATAATGAATTTCATAAACCTAAATTCCAAAACTCCACATGCTACTATTATACGTTACGCACTAAGCGACCTAACGACTAGCCTTAATCGAAAGTTCTCTCTGATTGAGAGGGTAATTAACTAGCTGCTCTATAGGAAACCTGAACTAGATCTAAAGTCCTCACAAAATGAGGGTGAAATCTGGTAGTGTCTTATCTACTATTCCATCTGCCAACTGAAAATTTCACCGATGCATAAATCATACTCTCCTTAATCGAGAGGTCGATGGCGAATTTTTGGAGCCCACAAGAGGTTGGAAGAAAATCATTGTAGGCATCATGCGATGGTAAGTAAAGAAGATGTTGACCCCTGAGCCTAGGGGGCTTTTGCATGGATAGCTAGCATTGGATGTTCTCATCACTTATTATAATTCTCATAAGCATACAATTTTGTTTTCTTAAATAAAAATGAACTTATTAATCTTGGATATAAGTTTTATCTAATTTTACAGATAAATATGTGATAGGAAAGGGCAAGTTTCTTATTTATGTTCCCTTAGAAACACAAATTTCCCATCACATGTATGAAATCCTTATGGAATATTTTTTTTTTAATCATCATTTACACTTTCATACAATTTTAAAGTTATCATATTAGCCAAATCATACTCATTTGGGTATCAAAATTTAAATGCATGTTTGTTATTACACAATGGGCATACACAAACAAGTATGTGGTCACATAAATGATAAAGTAATAAGAGTACAATCTCATAAACACTATGATTGCCAACTATATTACCACATGCGCCTCATGAATTAGGTGATATGAAAGATGATACAATTCAAATGGCCAAAGTGCAATGATCCGCCTCAAGGACAATTACTCACCTCGTACAAGGAGAATGTGCAAGAGGAAGTACTTCTGCTAGGTGACCTATGTTCAGCATCCTGCCTCTGAGTTGGTAACTTGCCCATATGTTGGCGACCACAAGCACAGATTGCATGATAGATAGATCATCTAACCAAGTTCTGAGGACCTTTACCATACCCTATAAATGGGTAACCTTATAGACTTAGAGGAACTTTTTATTTGGATGATTTTCACATATACTATATTTTCATTGTATTATAAAATCCCTCTTATGCGAAGAAGAGAGAATTGTTTGTACTTGAATTTCATGATATAGTGGAACCTCTCACATTCTTCTACTTTTCTCCCATTTCTATCTTTCATTTATAGTTCTACCTACCTTAACCCTACTTTTTAGGTGCCTAAGATGGGTTTGTCTCATTCATGGACAAAATTAGATTCAACATCCTTTCAGGTGCGATAAGCGTGGATGGAGCCAAGAACTAGAAGCTAGATAGAGAGTGAAGTAGATTGCTACACATAGGATAATCCAATGGGGATAGAGCCGGGCACTCAGTCATTTGTTACACAACAAGATCTAAAGAACATGAAAAATAGAATCACTCGCTTAATGTAAGTATCCACGAGAAAAGTGAAAAATAGAGGATTGAAGGCTAGAGAAAACCAAGGCTCTTTTTGATAAGCAACTCACCGAACTCATTGATAGAGGGAATTATCCACAACATCAAGTGTCGAGTAGACGACATCTCTACTAGATTTAGATTTTCATCACTTTTAAGAAATTGGTCCTCACTTGAATCTCATAACTGTTAGTCAAAATTAAAACCTCTTTCAAGAGGATGTTCGCAGCATAGTTTATTAATGCCTAAAAGCAATTAAAGTGCTCTCAGGCTTTGCTACAAATTAGGCAAGATCCTGATGAATCTCTCAGGAGGTTCATCACTTACTTCTAAAAAGAAATGATAAAAATTAGTGACCTAGAGATTACACTCACATAAGCCACACTTTCCTAAGGACTCAAGGAATGTCCTTCAGATAAGCACTCAGGCTACAATAGCCCAAAAATCTTGTTGAACTATTAGAACTGGCAAACCGCCACATTAATATGGAGGAATATAATTAAGTCACCTAGCCACTCACCATGATTTGTGTGGGCAACCCTTTGAAGAATTCAACCTTAGAGCAACTCTTTAGAGACAGGTACCAAATAAGAAGGCAGGATAGAAGAAGAAAGTTTGTCTAAAGAGAAGAAGCATCCAAACATCAACATGAATGCAAAAATTAATAGACTTTCCACTAGCATGGCGAATACTTACAACCTGCAACTATGGCACTTATGAGGGTATTGATGGCCAAGTTGGTGGAGGCTATGTTGAACAAGAATATTTTAAGCATGCACCTCCTCTGAAGGTTAATAGAGTGTGTGGCTACTCTAGATACTATGCCTATAACTACAACCATAGACATGAGATCAAGGAGTGCCATCATCTAAGAGTTTAGTGGACGAGTTGATCAAAACTAGAAAGCTTAAGGAGTTCACTAGAAGGCAAAAAAAATAAAGTCATCAAGTCAGGTAATGAACCTATCTCGGCCAATGCTATTCATAAGCTATAATTGTTCTCGCTATCTTTGGAGAAGATGAAGAATCATCAAGGCAAGTCAGCCTAAAGAGACTAAGATTTAGGGTAGTTAACTCAACAAACATGGCATGTATGCCAAGTACTTTAATAATTATTATAATCTTCACTAAGAAGTTCCATCTTGAAATTGGTAACCCATATAATGATGCAATCATCATCATAGCATTGATCACGAATTATCAATTTGGATGATATGGTGTTTATTATCGGATGGGTCATGTGGACACCACACAGATCGTAGGGAGTACTTATTGAAGTGATCAGGTATGACAATAAGGTATGATGTACTATCTCAAAAGATAGAAATATCATCCAATAATGGACCTAATCATCTAATAAGGATTCCTAAGGTATGATGAGTCTTCTTATGTACCAGAGATTCTTCCCCTACTTTATAAGGAAAAGTAAAATATGGTTTATTTTATACTAGGTTCTTAAGTTTTCTATGGAGGCAAGCCTCCATAGTTAATTATATCATAGGAAATGGGATTTCCTAAGAATACTCTCGATTAAAGTAGTCAATTAATATCTCCAAAGATTTTAACGTAAAGATTATCAAAGGATTGGTTATTTAAAAATTTAAGTGGGATTATTCAATTAGAAGACTTATTTGGAAATACAAAGGAGAATAAGTAGAAAATGCTCATGATACTAGGAAGCCTAGTGAGCACTCCAATCTACCCTATGGTGAGGCATTATATGTTTGAAAGTGAGAGGATTTATTTTATTTGAGTTAAAATTTTATTAGATTATTATGGCTTATAATCCATCAACACAAGATTATGGAAAACTTAAGAGGTGAGAATTTATGCTTGTAGCCCAAGGAAAACAACAACCTTGGATCCTAAATCTAAAGAGCTTTAACACAAGTCAAAGCACGTCCAAAATCTAAGCAGAAAGGGATATAAAGATCTACTCCATATGAGAAGGTAGTCAATTCTCTAAACTTACAACCGGGTACCAACTAACACCTCATATAATTTAAAATCATGTAGTCTGATCTTATAAAATTGTAAGATATTTAGGCTTGTTATTTAATTTTAAAAGGGACTAGAGTCCTAAAATCACTCCCTAAGAGACTAGATCATGTTTAATATGAGCATATGACTTAGTCTAAAAATGTAACATCTTACAATTTCTTATGTAATTTTGACACAATATTTTGGGCAAAAGCTTTTGGATACTTTATGCCTAAATGCATGGTGAAATTTGATTGTTGGCCAAATCAAAAGAGAATGAGAGTGAAGCTCCATCATAAGGGGTTGCTCTCATAGGTCAAGCCATCCCTAAAATGTTGAAATGGAGGCCCTCATTTTGCAAAAATTATTCAATATGATATGCATGATGTGAGACACACAACATACAGTTAAGGGGTTGTTAAATATTATAATTATCTTGATTATAGCCTAAGCTTTAGAATGAGCTTATGAGTTATTTAAATTTTAGTTATGCGTTATTAGTTGGGATAGAAAAATTAATTTTATCCTAAGAGCCTACTACATCCGGGCCACACATTCAATCATCAAGTTTAAGAAATTATGAATAAGATGCAATTCTATTATGCAATCTAAATATAACATCGATCAAACATGAATAGATTCTGTAAAAGAATAAAAGGCCAGTGTAGTTGGGTATCGCCATACACCCCGAAAAAGAGAAAAGATGGGTAGCTGAGCTCTACCCTTATACAACTCGAAATTACAAAATAATATTACAATTGAAATTAAATACATGCTATGGGGTCTTCTTTCTTCCTTCTCTTAATTTGATTTTTTTTTTTTTTTTGCTTCAAGGCATCATAGGGCACCCTAGGACTAAGCCTTCTAGGCACTGCTCATCCTAATCCGCATAGCACTAATCATAATTTCTATTGCAAAATTACATGTTTATGGAAAAAGTAAATCTAACAATACCTGCAAAATAGAGCCTAGCTAAACATACATATAATCCCAAGCAATTATATTTCATAATTTGGACTTAGCACCCTGTACATGGGTAACCAAGCCTACTTGTTCTAATGTGGATTATGCTTAATGACATAAACCACCTGCAAAGAGAACACTTATATTTATTTTAGGAGGCCCTTTAAGCATAATCTCCCATAGAAAAATAAGATTAGGCTATCAACGGCCTAACATCTAGTCTAAGATCCACATTCCTAACATCCAGTCTAAAATATTACATCATAAAATAAAATACATCATCATTACATACACCACCCTAACCTAAAATTAGAAGTGGTGACTTAACATTCTAATGTGTGTGTGTTTAGGCTCTATGTGGTATGCCTTAGCTGGGCTTTTGAGTTATAATTTTCTAAGTTTGGAGTTGTTTAAGTTAGCATAACTGATGGTTTGATTTCACATTGTTTAGATGATTTGTAAGTTTAAATTTACATTTTTGATTTTTTTCACTTGATTTACACTTAGCATCTAAGTTTTATAAAGATAAGAAAGAGGGTTAACCTCTTTTATCCCTACCTTAAATTATTTTTAAAGCATACTATTATGATTTGGTTTCTTTTAGTGAATAATTTATCCAATATTTTATTAATCCTAAGTTTAGGTTAACCTTAAAGAGTCCTACTCAACTGAAAAGCATCTTAAGATTAATGTGGTTGAATTATCATCACATAGAATATGTTGAACCACTCTTTTTTATCACCCATAACATGCATATGATTTAACACTTAATATACCTATACAGACAACAAATTTTGGCACACTTGAATGATCATAGATGCATACATTTGGAAATTATATTTTTACTTGATTGAATTGTTTATGCATGTAAATTAAAGCTCTATCCAAATTCTAATGTGAATGTACATAAAAATGAAATTAATAAGTATGTGCCTTTGTTAACTAGGGAAGTGAGATAATCAAATGACCTCCTTAGGGCTACTTAAAGCCTCGTATTCCTAGGATATCAAAACTATATACTTATCATCATTCAAACATATGTAAATTCAAATAAGAACTTAGGAAAGGAAGCACTACCTTTACATGCAATATATTTGATTTCCTTAGGTGATTATGGATGCATGAATTTTTACTAGAAAAGAATATTCTCGTTCATTAATCAAATACACATACACATATATAAAAGATGTAAGTAAATATATGTCATTGTTTAAACCAAGAAAGTGAGATAATCAAATGACCTCCTTGGGGTTACTTAAAGCCTCATATTCCTGGGATATCCAGACTATATACTTGCTATCTTAAATACATATGAATGTATACAAGATTAGAAGAATAAAAATCATGCAAAATATTATATTTTATATGATTGAATTATTTATACATGTGAAGCATAAAGCTTTATCCAAATTCTAATACAAAGATACATATGAATGAAATAAAACAAGTATGTCATTATTAAACCAAGAAAGTGAGGTAATCAATTGACTTTCTTGGGGCTACTTAAAGCCTCGTATTCCTGGGATGTCCAGACTATATACTTATTATCATTCAAACACATTTAAATTCATACATAAATGTAGGAAACAAAGCCATAATTCAAATTCTCAAGCTATAAACACATGCAAGTTTTATGTATATATTCATAGATAACATCATTCCACATTTCATTATCAATTTATAACTTTTGAAAAATAATTTTGAATTTATTAGTGATAATAGCCACACATGTAATAAGATTAAGTCAACAAATGCAATCTTACATAAGTAAATTCATTTGATTATTTGATTTTGAAAGTATGAATGCATGAGATCACTTGACATACAATATTTAAAATGATTTAAGAGGAGTAGCCAAACATCTCCACATGATTCATTCAACTACACTAATTCCTAAGGGCAATCATATTAAATAAAATCATTCAAAAGAAACCAAAGCTTCTTATTAATTTCATTTCAAATTTTAATTAAACTCAAAGAGAACATATCATTTATTATTTTTATCCCATTCTCATATTAGTGATCATAATTTATTTAAGGAAAGATAATTAAGTGATTTTTATGATTTAATTGGGTGGCTACATTAAGCAATCCATTTAATTACCCTTCTCTATGCTTCTTTATTTTAATTAATCATTTAATCATGAGCCACAAATGATATGAATATGAGAGAAAGTAAAAGTGAAATGCTCCTAAAGGATCTAATGCAATTAGCTCATGATTATAGATTAGTTAAGTTAAAGAATATAATTAAATACTATTATATTTTTCCCACAGTTATGGGCTAATCATAATTTCCTTAAGAGTCTTTATGTTATTGAACACATAAAAAGAAACCCTTAATTTAGATGTTGATTATCTAAAGTGATTAACAATTTAATTTTATTTGATTTGGCCATTAATTATTTAATCAATTGCTTAATTAAGCCATGTATTAATTAACTCTCTTTAATGACATGAATTTGAAAAGTGATTAGGAAAGAGGTCCTAATTAGTCTCCCTCATCATTTCATTATTAGTTAATGACTAATGAACTTTAATTAATTAATTTTTATTATTTAGAATCTTAATTAATCATTAAATAAATTAAGAGAGTAATTAGGGTTTGAATTTCCAATTTCCTTAATTACATAGCCAATAAATCTCAAGAAAGTCATGGGAGGCAAAAGTCATCCCATTAAATCATCACACCAAATTTGGGATTAATTGCCCAAGTAATTAGGGCTTAATTAAGTTAATTAAGAAAATATTCAAACCCTAATTAAACCTTAATCACTATTCAAAATAAAATGAAATCATTTTATTAAATTCTCTTATGTCTAACCTTCCCAAAATGTATTTATTTGCATTTTTTAGATTTTTATATAATTAGTTATGATTTTAGGAAGTATCGTATAATTAAAATACATTTTAAAGACTAATTAATCCCTAATCCCTTCGGTGCCACGCTGGCGGCTGACATGGGAGCACTTTTCATGTGGCACCGTGGAATTGGCCACTTAAATCATCCAACGTGGCACTTACGTGGTGGCGACAGGCGCGCTTTCATCTCCTCCATCCGATCTAAGATCAGACTATGGAGATTAATCATGCGGTACTTATAAGATTAAATTAAGTGAAGCTAGTGGATTAAATCACGACCGTCCATTCCAATCATGTGAAATGGACAACGAATGATCCTTCATCCCCTGAGCAATGGAAGATGAACACCATCGGTGCTGGAGCTTATGGAGGCTCAGGATCGAGTCCAAAATCTTCAGGGAAAAAATCTAGTGGGATCTAATGGTGGAAATTGCACGAAACCACCATTTCTTTCACAAAGGCCTAACAAATTTTGGAAAATGATGATTCACCAGAATTTACCTCATCGGAGCTCAGGAACAATGATTAACTGACTAAGGTAGCTTCGTCTTGAAGAGATAAAGCCCTGCTGAGAAGCTCGTGCCTTGATTCCTCTTCGGTGGCTCTTAGGACCAAAATGTCACCGAAAAACTTATTGAAGTTAGCCTAAGAGTGGTCTCCGGTGCTCAAATCGATCAGGGAATGATTCGTTTCACCTCGTTGGACCTTGGTGAATGTGTGGGTTGAGTTAATTTCAAAAGTGTGGAATTTGAAAGAGGTTGTATGGAGAGGTGTCCTATTTCATTCAGTTTTGACATCATCGTGTTGGGGAGGCTCTAGAAACTTGGGAATGCACTTGGGGAGGTTTCTTTGAGTTTTTAAAGCTCTGAGGATGCATGTTATCTCATTTTGAATGGAATGAGGTGGAGTATACCCCCTCCTCCCTCAAATCAGATGGCTCAGATTTCCTCTACACCTTGGCAATTGTCTTGCTTGCCCAGGCGGCTGGGATGTCAGTAAGAAGCTTTGGTGGCTCAATTTGAGTGGGTGAGGGTCTGAAGTTGCCTGCATGGCTTGTCCCTATCTCCATTGGTGAGAAAATGAGGGGAGGTGGGCTAGCTCACCTCCCTTGACCTATGGTTGACCCAACCAGCCTTGGGTTAGGTTAGTCATAGGGCCAAGGGTCCAAACTAAGCTTTGGGTGGCTGCCAAGTGCAAAGGAGGGGGTTTAACCACCCAAAAATGGATTTTATCTCATATGGAGGACTTTACCTAATGTGTAATGGATAATTCATGTTGGTCTTGGGTGGGTTTGATTTGAGCTGACCCAAGGATGGGTCATGGCAAATTTGAATGGGTTTGGAGCTGATTAGGTTGGGTTTGTCTCAATTTGATCCATGTAAGTCAAACTAGACTAGGTTGGGTTAGGTTGACCAATTGGTCAAATTGGATCAAACTAATGCTTGGGTCAAGTTCAAATGATGATTTTGGGTGTTTTGGTTTGTTTGATTTAATTTAGCTTGGATTTGAATTTGACTCATATAGGTTCATATAGGTCAAATGGGCTAAGTTGTCCAATTGGCCAAATTGGCTTAGGTTCGATATTAGTTTATGTTAAATTGATCATTTGAAGATGATTGTAGGTTTTGATTTCAATCAATTTGAATTTAGATTATGATTTAGGCCAATTTGACCATTTAAGTCAATTTGAGCTAAATTGGTCAATTGGGTTCAATTGATCAAATTGGATTCAATGGAGGCTTTGATCATGTTTTGAAATAGATTTAAATAATTGGTTTCAATCAATTTAGATTAGGTTCTGATTTGGCCCAATTTGACCTTTTAGGTCAAATTGGGTCAACTTGTGTCAAGAGGCCAATTGGACTTGGTTTGGTTCAATTGATGGTCAAGTGATGTTCAAGGGCTGATTTATGATTGATGTGGATCATTGGTTACAATTAATTTGATTTATAATGGGGTTTGGTTCAATTTGGATCATGTCAGCTAAAGGGATTAACTTAGGTCAAATGATCAAATTGACTTGGTTGACCTAATTGATTGATCAATCAACAGTGATCAATGATCAGTGTAGGAGCTACTGGATAGGTTGGTTCAATCCAATTTAGTTTGGATTAGAATTTGACTCAAAATGGGTCCTTTAGATCACTTTAGGTCAAGTGATCCTAAAGGATCAATTAGCTTGATTATAGAGTTTGGAATGAGGATTTTGAATGGTTTGAGAAAATTGATTGAGTTTATTTTGATTGAAGGAGGTTTGGGGCCAAATCCATAGGATTAAATCATATGGTTAAGATGGGTTAGATTTTGGCTTGGAGTTTGGATTCAATTAATATTTTTTTGATTTGAGGTTTGGTTTTGCCTAAGGAGGTAGGCATATGTTATGGGTTAGGCCATAGGGTAGGTAGGCTTCCTTAGTCCTAAGTCATAGCCTAATCCTATGGTGAATCATCCTAAATCCCTAAGTTTGGGTTAAGTGTTCACCTAACCGCTAGATGTGTCTTATGACTAAATAACTCTTAGTGTCTAGAAAACTCTTAGGTCTAAGATGATAATATTGAATCCTCACTCCAAAAGTAAGATCAACAAAAGAACTCCCAATAGGTGCGGTGTAACTGACAAGGCACACCGCATGTATTGGCATTGATCGAGATGATCGACAATGTATAAATGGATTGCGAGCACTAACAAAGACTATCTATACCTAAACTAAGAGGTAGATAGAATCACGATATTAGTGCAATGCAACTCATCTTATGCCAAGAGCATACGAGAGCCAAGAAGATTTTTGTTTGAATTGGTCTGTTTTCATGTCAAGAACATGAAGAGGGATCTGCTGGGGAATCACACATGAATTGGATTTGATTATAGATTGATTAATGTTAAGGGCATAAAAGGGAATTTACTATGGATTGAGATTTGATCTAATTTATTTGATTCAGTTTAGGCGGAACCCACTAGGCATATAGATTTGATTGAATTTATTTAAGTTTGTTTAATTTGGTTTGATTTATAGAAATGATATCTACTAGGGATGCAGGCTTGAATCCATTAGGGATCAAGATTGGATTTGTTGATTTTATTTGTTTGTTTATTTGGCTCCACTAGGAGGTTAATCTAGTTGATTTGATTTAATTTGGTTTGATTGATTTAATTCCATTGGGAAAGTAAGTCTGAATTTGGATTTGTTTTAGTTTATTTTGATTTCATTTAATATGGTTTAATTGATTTCATTTGATTTGGACCCTGTCAGTGTGCGATGGACTATAGTAAGAAGGGGCTATGCAAGTCTAGGCCTATCTTAGATTTACCAGTCCAAAGGGATAGTCTACCAGCCAAAAGGTAGGACTATCCAACATGAGGGTTGCCTTTCGGTGTGTAATGGTTGTGCTAGGAAGAAAGCACGGGGACTTACATCTTCCAAAGTGGAATCAGCTGCTGGGGTGACTTGTTGATGGCACAACAAATCGAACCCGACTTAGGGCGACTACTAAGTGAATGCCTCTAGGGACCTTATCTCAACTCAAGAGTAGTCAAGGTGATTCATTTGATTTAATTTGATTTGGACTATGTCGGTGTGTGATGGACCCCACTAAGAAGGGGCTATGCAATCCTGGGTCTATCTTAGATTTATCAGTCCAAAGGGGTAGTCTACTAGCTAAAGGGTAAGACTATTTGACCTAAGGGTTACCTTTCGGTGTGCAACAGCTATTCTAGGAAGAAAGCATGGGGACTTACATCTTCCAAAGTGGAATCAGCCCGCTGGGATGACTTGTTGATGGCTCAACTTAAGGTAGCCCAAAATAAAAGTTTTGTGTTTATTTTTTCGTGTTTATGTGTATTTTTGTATTGGTGTTGTACTAATGAGAGATAGGATACCACTTGGGATTTCTTACACCTACCCTAAACACATCACGAAAGATCCTCAAAGGGATAATGTTTTTGATTTGAAGAGATTTTGAATTGAAATGAAATCTTATTGATGATAATTATTTTTAAATATTATTTTATGGGTAATATTTCTTAAAATAGAGCCCGTTGATTGGAAGATTCAGGCATTCCCCTTTATGGTTGATAAGTTGATAGGATCCTCCTTGGTAGGCATTCTCTATGATAAAAGGGCCCTCCCAAGTGGATTCAAACTTGCCTCCCATCTTGCAATGAGCAACAATTAGTCTCTTTAGAACTAAAATAAGCCCTCCTACTTGAAAAGCTCTAGGGCAGATCAACTTATTGTGAGCTTGAATCATTTTTGCTTTGTACAACTCGAGGTTCTCACATGCTCGTAAGTATTTCTCCTCCAAACCTTCAAGTTCTTCTAACTACAACTTGGCATTCTGATCAATTGTAATCTTGCTATCCACAGATATCCTTAGTGATGGGAGTTGGACTTCTTATGGCAGAACGGCTTTGAACCCATATACTAAAGAGAAAGGGGTTGATTGAGTTGGATTTTTGTAGGTGGTATGGTAGGCCCACAAAGCTTCAGCTAACTGCCCATGCCACTATCGTTTATTTTCTTTAAGTATTTTCTTAAGTATTTGGATGAGAGTTTTGTTGAAGGCTTTTGCTAAACCGTTTGCCCGTGGGTAGTAGATGGTAGAGTATATCCAATCTATGTTGTGTCTTTGGGAAAAGTTATTGCTTTTGGTGCTCTTGAATGTAGTACCATTATTGGATATAATTCGCTGGGGTACCCCAAATCTATATTGTATATAGTTCCTAAAAAACTAGAGCACATGCTGAGCTTTGATCTCCTTTAGCGGAATCACCTCCTCCCACTTGGAAAAGTAGTCCGTAATAGCTAGGATAAACTGATGACCCTTGGAAGAAGGAGGATCAATTGGACCCACTATGTCAATACCCCAACACTTGAATGGACATAAGGATAAAGTTAGATATATAATGTTGGGCGGTTAGTGTAAGACCACACCATGTACTTGGCATTGGTGGCATCACTTAGCTATGTCCATGCAATCAGTAATCATCGACAGCCAATAGTATCCAAGTCTCTTGATTTTGGCTTTCATCTTGGGACTAGATTAGGAGCTCCACATAATCCTGAATGTACATCGGTTATGATCTTACGGTCTTCATGCTTGTCTAAGGGCTACCAATATAAGACACCATCCATGTGGGTTTAGGAAAGTTCCTTTTGCTTCACTTGATGTGCTTGGACTTTTCTTGAGGTAGTTTGCATTTATTTAGGTAATCAATTAAGGGTTGCCTCTAATCCAATTGTTTAGCCTTTTTGACAATAGCAACCTCCCCTTCAAGGGATTATTTTTTATTGAGTTCAGTGTCAATAAGAGGCATAACTTGCCTATTGTGGACCTCTATTGATGTAGACTCATCATCCGGACATGCCAACTCCTTGGAAAGTTTAGCTAAGGCATTTGCTATAGCATTTTCTCTTTGAGGAATATTGTAGATGGTAACCTCTATGATTTGGGACAACAACCCCATGGTGTACTTATGGCAATGATGAATTCTAGGCTTGAGGACCTTATAGGACCTAGCAATCTGGTTGATCACTCATTGGAATCCCCAAAGATATTGATGTTCTGGATGCCTAGCGAAAAGGCTAACTCTAAACTGAAAATCAGAGCCTCATATTCAGCTTCATTATTGGTACAAGGATTGGATAGATGATATGAGAATCTCATTATATTACAGTCCAGAGTTTGGAGAACTCTTTCTACCCCTGCCTTTTCTGGAAGAGTAGATTGTGGTCCATCTCCTCTTCGAGAGGAAACCGCACCATCAAAGTACATCTCCCAGCGGTGAATGCTAGTATCTCTTAAGTTCATGATTTGTTCATTTAGGAGATCATCACTATGCAGAGAGTCAGTAGGAAGTCAGTGTGCTACTATAAAATCTGTGAGTGCTTATCCTTTCACTGCACGGAGGGGTATGATAGTGATATCAAACTACAATAAAATCATTGACCATCACACCAACCGTCTGGATAGCGTCAACCGTGTCATGAGATATTGTAGTGAATTGATTCTAAAAATCAAGTTTACTTTATGATAAATTATATAATGTCATAGCTTTTAGGATACAAAGATTAAAGCTAGGCAATGGTTCTTAATGGGTGGATGGTTTGCTTCAGTAGGCATTAGATGATACCGAGATAGAAATGTTCTCCATCTCTTGGCTCAAGCTGCCGCTAAAGAATTGTCTAATGCAAAGTAGAGTATGAGCAACTTGCCGGGATAGGGAGCTAAGAGGCATCGTGATCCGCTTGTTCTCGAAGGCATACTGGCATTGGTCATCCCACTTGGACTTGTCATCCTTTTTGACCAGTGCTGAAAATGATTGACATCTACCTGATAAGCTGGATATAAAGCATCTTAGATATGCCAACCTCCCTTGGAATGATCTGAGTTTGGTTAAACTTTTAGGAGGTGGCATTTCTAATATCACTTTAATCTTCTACGGGTCAATTTTGATTTCACCGTGTCAGACAATGAACCCAAGAAACTTTCTTGAAGCTACTCCAAATGCACACTTCAAAGGGTTCATTTTGAGGTTATATTATCTTAATTATTCAAAAATTACTCAAAGTCAAAGAGATGGTCTTTTGGAATGTAATGACATGACCTTATAGCAATATATTCCGATCAGAGCTCTAAAAGTAGTGTTTCTTTCATCTTTAGGTGTCATCTTTATTTGGTTATATCTAGATGAACCATCCATGAAAGAGAAGACTACATGAGGTAAGACAATATCCACCATCAATTCTAGTATTGGTAGTGAAAATTCATCTTTTTGACATCCTTTATTAAGATCTCTAAAATCGACACATATGCAAATTTGGCCATTCTTCTTCTTAACTAGATGACGCTAGCCAACCAAGTGGCATATTTTTTCTGCCAGATGAAACCAACATTGATCAATTTCTTAACTTAAGAAATGATATATTTTTCAATATCTAATCGCATGCGTTTAGGAGCTTGCTTGATAAGGTTATCATCAGGCTATATTGCTAGCTTATGGACCGCTACATTAGGAGCCAATCCAGGCATCTCTTCATAACTCCATGCAAAGTAGTCCTTAAACTTAGTGAGTAGCCTAACTAAGTCATTTAGTTTTTAATAAGAAACATGTATGTACATGGGTTGTCTTAGTTCCAAGTTAATTTCTTTGAGCTCATCAATGGTTGACTTGATTTCTTCTTCGAATTTTGGAGGTGCATCTTTGACTTGGAATCATCTAGATCATCTGAAGTTTCTAAGCACACCTCCTCATATGAGTTAATGTGATTTAAATAGAACCTATTAGATTTCAAATTATTGGTGATGACTAAGTAGTAATCATCATCATCAACTAGGCTTATTGTATTAAAGCCTAGTCCTAGTCTTGATTGTGAGCTTTTGCATTTATTGTTCCATAGCCTTTTGAAGAAATCTGACTTGTGCTTAGACCATGTATGTGGAATTAAACCTTTCTTTGCTAAGTTATGAACACAAGGAAAGTACCAATCAAAAGGTAATTCTATTAATTCTTTATATGAATCATCCTCAAGTTCCACATCAATTTCTTGACTTGAGAATGATGTTCTAGAATAGAACCTCTGAATCTTCATAACTGCACATATTTTGGGGACCTCCTTAACTACCAAACCCTCAAGTTTTTGTGAGAAAAGTGAGGTTAGAGTTAAGGTTCCCAACTGATGCCTAACAGTTTCACATAATGAGGACATGGGTATACTTATACTTTGCTTATGAATCTGATATTTATCACTGTCTGGCTTGAGTGTCACCTCCAATAAGATATGCTATGGAGAAGAGCTGGCCGGTGTGCTAACCACATAAGACTCATCATCTAAACTAGATTATAAGTCTATGAGGATAGCAGGTGTACTCCTAGAAGCTGGGATGAATCTCATGGTGGGTGGTAAGTATGGAGGCCTTCCACCTCAAGGACTCCCTCTGGACTTGCCTCTTCCTCATCCTAGTGGAGGTTGGGTCATCCTCCCCACTTGTTTGAATGGAATAATAAACTGAGGGTGGAATCTAATCTCAGGCTCCACTTCCTCCCTAAGGTCTATTTTTCTTTCCATTTTCTTTTCTTTTTTTTGTTGCTTTTTTTTCTTTTTATTTTTTTCTTTTCTTTTTCTATCACATTGACATTTTGACTAAATTTATGAGAATAGACTTTTTGTTTCTCAGTGAGGCAGTAGGCTGTGTCCTCATATATCCAGACCTCATGAACTACAAAGGGCTTGAGATCTCCTTTGACACAATACTCAATTCCACCTCTTAGGAACTTGATGCACAGATGTAAAGAGGATGGAACCATGTTGTTCCAATTTATCCACAGTCTCCCAAGAAAAGCATTGATAGATATATTCAATTAATTATATAAAACTTAGCTTCAGTCTTCCAATCATTTATCTCTAAGGGAAACATTATGGAGCCTAAGGCTCTTTTCATTGAAATCCTTTCAACATCATCCTCTTGATAGTTTAGTAATGTTAAATCCTCAAGTAGGCAAGGTTATTAAACTCATATATGATGGTCAACCAAAAAACTCGATAGCTTTAATCTACCAACATTAATGTAATGGGGATAATTGTGTTCGATCATTCTTATCGTTGAATATAACTCCTAAGATCTCCTTTGAATAGCATGTTTCCTCTTCAGTAGCAGTCAACTGAGCTAAGCATATCTCTAGATCAAGTTAGACTTTGATTAGAGATCCCCTCATCTCTTTGGATAAGGCGAAGGCATCATATATGCTTAACTTAGCTGTCAACTTTCTTAGATGAGTAAGAACATTATAATCAACTTTGAACTGGTCCTCCACAAGCATTTCCATAGGTGGAGCATCTTGTGGAGGGGCTATCTGCTCACTTGAACCAATGACATGTTTACCCTTATCCTGAGTTGCTACCATAGAGGTAGAACTTTTCCACTTCTTATGTTGACTTTTATGACTTCAAGGAATGATGGGTTTGTGGTAAGTTCTACCTGCTCATCTGGTATACCTTCAGCTTATCTTAAAAGATCATCAAAGTCGGATGACCACAAATCAATCTCAAAAGGTGAACCTTGATAATTCAAAAAGGGAAGTCCATTTTAATCGATTGAATTAATTATTATTATTTTGATTTAGAGAGCTTTCAATTTGAATAAAATTGACAAGAACATCAAAAGTAGAAAAGATGTAAGTGGAATTAGATTTTTTCATTGATTTCTTTAATTTTAGGGGCAGTACATAGTAAAAAAATCAAGTAAAGTAAGTGGGACAAGAGGTTTGGTGCCCTCATCCACTGATACAATGCTCGTGCTAGAGGTGGAGGAGTTGGTAAAGGTGGTAGTAGCTACAACGTTGGAAGGAGTGCTAGACTCGAACAATAATTGTGCTACAGATCTATCTTGGGCAAGTGTATGCTACTGCTGCTAGGCTTCCACCCTCCCCGAGTTATCCCTCACAAGTAGCAAACCTTCCTTAGTGTTGGAGGTTTGAGCTGATTTAGGCACCTGCAGAGAAAGTTTCTTGATTTCAAAAATTATTTTCTTAGATGTTTGGGATAAAAAAATATCCCACCTTCTTTTATCTTAAGAGGACTAGAGGTATCCCTAATGATTATTCTAATGGAACTAGATGGTTGTTCTACTAAGTATTCCTTAATGATAACTATAGCTCCTGACTTGTAGCTATGCTCAAGCCAATCAAAGGTAAGGTAATCCCTCTACATGTGGCCTAACATGCTAGGGGTAGTAGTTAGGATCATCACTCACGCCCACTTCCTCATGAGCTAGTTGAAAATCAGACTTCTTCAAGAGACTCTTGACGATCTTCTTGACTACCTCCCTCTTGAAAGAATATGGCTTGTTTAATCTTTCAACAAGGTAGTGAAAGTACTGGCGGTGGATACTTACTTCTTGACTATGGCGGTGGTGGTGGTTATTGCGGTTGTGGTATTGGAAGAGGAGATGGTAGTAGATGCTACTAAAATTTGGGCCTCTCAAACTAAACCCTTGATGGTTGCCTCCCCTTATTGACTGTCACTATAATTTCATGCTTCTTTTCAAAGATGTTCTGAGGCTTTGGCTTAGATGATTGGTCTAGAAAGGGTAACAATTTGGCTTCCTCTTGTAGGTTAACCACCTTGCTGATTAGTTTCTTAAATGTCTTTTATGGTGAATCCCTTAAGAATGAAGGTAATCGAGCCATGGATATTCTTAAGTAGAATCTCAATGGCATATTGTTCTTACAACTGTGGTTCATATTTCATACCCAGGTTGCGCTATCTATGAAAATAATCAACAAAGAACTCATTTTTCTTTTGCTTTCTACAATGATGTCCCCTACAGTTACCCTTTGCTGAGCTCCTACAAATATCTTGATGAAGAGATACTCTAACTCTACAAAGGTCTTCATCAAACCATTGGGTAGTTTGGCATACCAATCAAATTCTACCCATAATAAGCTACTAGTAATGACCGAAAAAGAAGTGTCTCACTGCCACCAACGTTACAATAACTAGCTCAAAAGTGTGCTATATACTGCCTTGGGTTACCACGACCATTAAAGATCTTGAAGGATTGTGGCAAAAAAACCCTTAGGGTATTGAACTACATCAAATTCCTTTGGATAGGGTATACCCTTTGGAATGAATGAGCTCCCCCAAGCTTGCACCAATGCTTCATTCACTTGGTGCTCTATCATTTGCTTTATGTTCTTTTCATGCATGGAGGTGCTATCGGTGACCATCTTATGCAAGCTATTAGTGTCATAGTCCATGGGAGAGCACTTGGGAAGATCTAAGGTATGAACTAGCTCATGTGACTCCTGGGGAAGGTTTGGCATGCATGGCTATAACTATTACCATCAACTCCCTCCCCTCCATCCTGTGTCATCATCACTTGATTTATTGGAGGAGGCATTGAGTTGAGTGATGCCTCACCTTCCTCAGCTTCTGATACCTTCCTTGTTATGCTCCATCTGAGATCCTTGGGTATCAACCATGTGAACTTCTTCTAGGTAATATAACATGTCATCTTCATTTGCATTAAACTCTAGTCTACCCTCCTCCTAGTCAGACTGATCATCCCCAATTATCTGCCCACCAAAGCATGATAGTCCTCCATAATGTCATCCAAGCGGTCATCTACTTTGACCCCTTTCTACTAGAACATAAGTGATTTTGATGACTACTAAGCTATGTAGAAGCATGCTCGAATACTACACTAATGGGTACTCTCTCTAACTCAACTACCATGAGGATGATGTAGATATCCCCTCTCTTCTTCTCCTCCAGCTGGGGTGGTGGGCGAACTAGGTGCCACTCCTTATGTTGGGATGGAAGGTGGAGCTCACCTCACCTCAGCAGTGGAGTAGATGGGTGGGATCTGCCATGTGATCACCAAGGGAGGCTCTCTCTTGATTGCTTGTCAAACTTTGGGGACATAGATGGTGGAACTGTGAAGGTGGACAGCAAGTGGAGCGGTGTAATGTGGGTGATACCAGCTGCCTCTCCACAAGGCATCTCCTCATACGAGTAGTTGTACCTATAAGTACAAAGCGGTCAGAATGATCAGCTCTTGTGGTGAAAAAATTCAATTTCTCTTGTTAAGTGTATACTTCCATCTTCAATCTATATGGATAAAATAAAAATAGAAATATACTCTTATGCATTTTGGACATCACGTAGATTTGCAGATGTTCTTATTAGGGTGATTGGGTGCGACATTGAGGAGAGGTGTACTAACTTAAAAGATAAAAGTCACCACCCTACAATGGATCTAATCACCTAAATAAGGACTCCTAAGGATAATGGGTCTGCATATGTACAAGAAATTCTTCTCCTACTTTACATAGAAAAGTAAAATAGGATTTATTTTAAACTAACTTTGTTAAGTTCTCTAAAGGGGCAAGCTCCCATAGTTAATTACATCTTAAAGAATGGGAATCCTTAGGAATACTCTCGATTAAGGTAAATGATCATTGTCTCCAAAGATTTTGAAAAGGGTAGGACTATCAATCGATTGGTTTATTTTTAGAAAGTCAAGTGGGATTGATCAACAGGAGGGAGTTCTTATCAAAGCCAAATGAAATAAAGTAGGGGATTCTTAAGATACTAAGAAGCCTAGTAAGCATCCCAAACTACCCTATAATTGGGCTTTACATTTTTGAAGTTAAATTAATGTGTTTGAGTTAAGTTTTTATTAGAATGTTAGGGCTTATAATTTCATAGTACAAGGCTATGAAAATGCCTAAGAGGTAAGGATTTATTCTTATAGCCCGCAAAGGAGAGAAGCAACCTCAGAACCTAAATATAGGGAGCTTTGGCGAGGGCCAAAAGCAGAACCTAAATCTAAGGAGAAAATGGGTATTTGATTTACCTCCACAACAGAGGATAAACCACTTAACTGTTAGACTTACAACTGTCTGGGGGTGGCCACCAACTAACTCCTACGATTTTAAAATATGTAGGCAAGCCATATGTTTATGCAAGATAGCAAGGTTGTTATTTATTTAGAAAGAGACTAAGTCCTTAAACACACTCCCTAAGATACTAGATCATGTAAGGACATGCTTCAAATGACTTAAATCTAATGCAAAATTTTCACATGTTTTACTTTTAATTTGGACAATCATTTGACTCGGGCTATAGGACTCATATACCTAATGCATGAGAAATAAGATTATGGGAGAAAAATCAGCGAGATAAGGAGGTGTGTTTCTACCATGGCTCTCACAGGTAAAGCCAAGCTCTCTTTCAAAGGTGGAAGCCCTCCAATCAAGAGTGAAACAATATACTTTTATGCATGATGTTAGAAAAGAAAGTGCACATCTAGCTAAGGGGTTGCCAATTCTTTTATCTTGATTTTAACTTAGGCCTTAGGTGAGGTTATGAGTTATTTATTTATAATTTTGAGTTATTTAATTTAGTAGAATATTTATTTTTTTCCTAAGAGCCTAATCATCATCCAGGCCATACATCAAAGCAAGAAAGAAACTAGGAAAATAATGCCATCTTAATGCACAAGCTAAACAAAACATAAAACTTTTTATAAAGCTAACATAAAAGAATAAAATGCCATTTGTGGTCTGGCACCACTACACAAATCCAAAAAAAAAATTAGGTAGCCAAGCTCTACCCTTATATAACCTAGATTACAAATGAATTAATTAAAATTAAGTAAGGAATTCATGTTATGGGGGTCTTCATTTCTGCTTTTCTTCTTTATTATCTTCTTCTTTCTTCTTTCTTCTTTTAGTTCCTTCTTTTGGATGGTTGGAATTTGGTTGCTCCAAAGGCTTCACATGGTACATAAGATGAAATCTTATGACCAATATTCATCCTAATCCCCCATAACAATCATTCCAAAATACTAATTACAAAAGTACATGAAAAGGAAAAGTAAATCTAACTAACACCTACAAAATAGAGATTAGCTAAACAAACCATACAAATTCCCAAGCATGTATATTGGACTTAGCACCCCACACAGGGGTAACCAAGTCCACTTAGTCTATTAGATTATGCTTAGAGGTATAAGAACTTGCAAAACAAAAGCATTTATATTTTTATTACAATGCCCCTTAAGTACAATCCCCTGTAGAAGACAATAATTAGACTAAATTTTCCTGCTATTCATTCTACACGCATACACCCTAACATCCAAATTAGAAATAATACATCAAAAAAATAAGCAAAGCATCAAACCATGCACCGCCCTAACCTAAGCTAGAAATAGTGACTTTGTCTATTGTGAGTGCTTTAAAAGGTTTGTGTGGTTTGCTTAACTATGGGTTTAAGGTTTAGATTTTTTAAGTATGAAAATGTTCAACTTAGAGGATGGTTTCAATTTAAGTTATTTAGTTTCTTTGGGGTTAATTTTATTTTGTATTTTGTTTAGGTTTGAGTGAATCCTATAATTAATTACTAAGTTGTAAAGAGAGGGAAAACAGAGGAGAACTTCTCTTTCCTTCCCTACCTAAAGTAATGTCTAAAGTAGGTTCATGTTTAATTTTATTTAGTGAATGTTTTATTATGCATTTTAATTAATCCTAAGTGTATATTTTCCCTAAATAAACCTATTCAAAAAGAAAAGCATTTTAAGATTAAGTAGGGTGAACTTATGTCACAAAACACACATCACTTCATTTCTTTCCCAACATGTATAACATGCATATTAATGAATCATAAGCATATCTATACATACAAATGGAAATATTTAGCATGCTTTATGATGAATGCTAAGAAATGTTACTTAAGAAATTTTGGATGCTTTATGATGCATGATTTTCATTAAGAGAAAAGGGGCATTCTTTTATCCTTTATTCATATGCACATGTGTATGTATGAAAGGCATAAGTAAGTGATGCATTGTTAGCACCAGGGTGTACAAGACCTACTTAGGGCTACTTAAAACCTCTAACCACAGGATTGTCGGACTAATATACCACTTTCCTTAAATACATATGCATGTAAAGAAGAGATAAATGGAAAAACAAAGATGCAAAGTTTATGTTTATTTAATTTTTGGTTTGTTTATGCAATTTATGTATGTAAATGTAAAGATCCTTCTTAAGTTATAGCATGGAAGAGGATAAGAATAGATTTTAAATAAGTGTTATGTTCTTTTAAAAGAACTATACACTTTGCAAATCTTATTCAAATCCATGTTAAGAGGAAAGAAAGGAAGTAAACATAAGACATATTTTTTATATTCGCATGCAAGCTTATAAATAAATTATAAGTAGCATACCTTTCAGTTTTGATATTTGATTTATAAGTTTTTGAAAATATTTTTGAATTTAATAGTGATAATAGTCATTCATATTTCTACTTTAGCCAAAACATGCAATTTGACATAAAGAAAATATTTTATTTTAATTTTGATTTTTATAAGATATGAATGCATGAATTTCATATGACATACACATTTAACATGCTAGGAAAAAAAATAAAGTGATGAAAGCAATATAAATTCATTCACCCTAATTAATTCTAAAGGCAATCCTCTGAAATAAGAAAGTTTAAAGTGAATCAAAGCTTATTTAATGTGACTTTATTTTGAATTTGCTTTATGTTTGAATTAGCAGATGTGAAAGAATGATTGTTGGTCCTAACCCATTTCCCCCATGTGTATGTCATTTTAGTTTAATCTTTAGATGATTTTTTATATATTGATTAGGTTAAGGCATGAATTAAGTGTGTTAATTGCCCCTTACCTATACCACCTTAATATATTTAATCAAATAATTATGAGCCAATGATATGACATAAAATCACACAAGGAATATAAATCAGCAATGCACCTATGAAAGAAAGAGGCATAATGCAATTGGCTCATGATTAATGATTAATTAAGCTAAAGGGTTTAATTTAAGTACTTTCAAAACCCTTCTCACATATGTGAGTTGGATTTTGATTTCCTTAATGAACTTAAGTTATTGAACACCTAAGCATCTACCCAAAGTGAATTAGTTAGATTCTAGAAGGTTTTAGAATTTTATCAAATTAATTAGGTAGGTAATTAGTGGACAAATCCTTAATTGAATTTAAATTGAGGAAGAAAGAGGGGATTTAAGGAATAGCTTAAGGAAAATATCCCAAAATTATTTCCTAAACCTCCTATTCATTTAAAAAAACCTTAATTAACTCAATCAAGGGATTAAACCACACAATTAGGCTTAATTATATTAAGAGTAATTAGGAATGAATCCAGTTACCTAATTAAACCATTAATAAATCCCAAGAAAATTAGGGGAGGTAAACGTCATCCCACTAAATACACATGAGAAGTTTGAGATTAATTAATGGAATAATCAAAGGGTAATTAGCCTAATTACATTTCCAAATAAAACTTAAATTCAGAAAATAATACTATTCAAAATCCATCAAAATCAATTTTATAATATTCTACATTCAATTATCTTTCATATGAAGTTTTTTTCAGATTTTTTTTATTTTTTTACACTTAGATATAAATATTTGAAGTTTTCATGATTAATTAGGTAATTTAATCCCCTAATTATATAGCTAATCCCGTTGGCGCCATGTGGAGGCTGACGCAGTGTGCGCTTTCCATGTGGCATGATTGGAGAGGCTATTTAACTAGTCACATCATAGTGTTGCTTAAGTGGTGGCATTGCGCTTTCTCCTTGTCCTTCCGATCAAGGATCGGACAGCTAAGATTAAACCAGTGGTATTAAAGGATTAATCCATGGATCCTAAGTGTTTCAATCATGGCCATCCATCCAAAATGTGTGGATGGATGGCCCATGATTCATCCCTAATTTTTTCTATGAGAGATGACCACCGTCCATCTTCTAGGGGAAGATCTGAGCTTGATTGAGCTTGGATTGAATCCAAGCTCAACCTACACCATCACCATGCAAGGGAGATTACATCTAATGACTAACTTCTCATGAGATAGAAATTTACTTCAACAAGCTCCACACCATGGCTAATCTAAGCTCAGTTTAAGGGCATACCTCACCGGAGGCTATCACCGGCACTTGATTCCTTTGAAGTAGCTTCTTCTAGTGGACACGAAGCCGTGTTGAAGTTTTGAGTATTGAAATTGGATGGATCTTCCTAAAGGACAAGTTCACCTTCGCTTGAGCTCGGTATTGGTCAAAGGCACTCCTCTCTTGCTAGAAGAACTTGTGTGAAGCTTGGAGTGAGTTCGATTTGATCCTCTAAGGGTGCTCGAAGGAGGAATTAGGTTGGCTTGGAGTATTGAGTGAGATGGATTTCAAGTGGAGCTCCCCTATTTTCAGTCTATGAAAATCGAGAAATGGGAAATTCAAAATCACTCTAAGAATCTTGGGGAGACTTGAAATGGCTCCTCTGGCTTCCCTAAGCTCAATCGAAATGGAGAGTGATGAATTATGGAATTAGGGGAAGTATATCTCCCCCTAAAACTATCGGATGATTGAGAAGGATCTTGCCATTTTGATCCAATTGACCTCATTCCATGGGTTTGTTAGGCTGTTAGGAGTGTCCTTGCATTCAGTTTGGCCATAGGAGTAGAGCGGTGAAGCTCCCATGTACTTAATTCAAATGGAGGAGGAATTCCATGTGCTTAATCTCAAGTGAGGTGGTCAGTTTTAGCCTTAGGGTGGGTTGGGATGACCCAAACCCATTGGGTTAGGTGCACCACACTTACTAGTGTCCACTTGGTCCACTAAGAGGGTGTCAAGTGATCATGAAGAGGATTTCACCAAATTCCAAGTGAATTTGGCCAAATTTTACCCTATGGCCTAGGGGTAACATGGTCATTTGGCTTGGTTTTTAATTTTAATATGTTTGGTAGGATTGAAAAATGGGTTGGGCCAAGTTTCAATGGATTTGGAGTTGATTTGATATGATTTGGCTCATGTTGACCCATTTAGGTTAAAATGGGTCAAATTGGTTCAAGTTGACCAATTGGTCAAATTGGGTCAAACCAAGAGTTGGGTCAAGTTCATATGAACATTTGAAATGTTTTGGTATCTTTGGTTTGGTTCAATTTGGTTTAGATTTGAATTTGGTTCATTTGATTTCATTTAGGTCAAATGGGTCAAGTTGACCAATTTGATTTGACCCTATTTAGTTAGGTCATGGGTTGTCTTAGGTTTCATTGGTCATATGAAATGGATTGGTATCTTTGTTTCTAATCAATTTTGGTTTAATTTAATTTTGACTCAATATGATCTTTTAGGTCAAGTTGGGTTTAAGGCCAATTGGGCTAGGTTAGGCTCAAATGTTGAGTTGGTCAAGTTCAAACATTGGTCATGAATGAGTTTTGATCAATGGTTTCAATCAATTTTGCCTATGGTGGATTTTGGCTATGTTGGATTTCATTTTGGCTAAGTGTTGACTTGATCAACCCTTAGGTTTGATCGGGTTTGACCAAATTTGAGTGATTGATAATCTCATGAAGATTGTTGATCATGATGAGAGGCGTAGGTGGGCTTAGTTCAAACAAATTTGGTTAGGATTAGAACTTGGCTCATAAGGGGTACTTTAGGTCACTTTTGATCAAGTGAGCCTAAGTAGGTCAAATGGCTTGGTCAAAGATTGATTTGAGTTTGATTGAACCAACATATGGACTTATGATTGAAATATAAATCCATTTGCAAGTGGTTTGAAGTCAAATAGGTTTTGATTCATTTGACAATTTCAAGTTTAAAAGGGTGAACATGAGCTTGACTTGGGTTTGATTTTTGAATTGAGTTTTGGATTGATGATTGAAGTTTGTGTTTATATTTGGATTCATGATTGAAGGATTGATTGAATCATGAAGAAAAATCAAGAGTTTGGCTTGATTTGAATATTATTTGGCTAAGTTCAAGATTTTGACTTGAAAGGCTTAGGTTAGATTTTGATTGAATTTGACTTTGATTTTTGGAGTTGTTTTGGTTGTTTGAATTTATATTTCATTTATATATGTGAATATGAAAATATAGATGAGTTATGAGAAAATTTCATGAATTTGAGCTGATTTGAATTTGATTTAGGCTAAGTCCTTAAGTGGGAATCAAAGTGACTTAAGAAAGATTTTTTATTTGGATTTGAATTTTGGATTTAGTTTGATTGATTTAAATTTATATTTCATTTATATATATGAATATAAATGAGTATATAAATGGGTTGTGAGAAAATTCCTTGAATTTGAATTGATTTAGATTTGATTTAGGCTAAGAACATGAGAGGGAATCTAAGGACTTAGGAAATATTTTGAAATGGGAATTTCAATCATAACTTGCAATCATTTGTTTCAATCATGCATTTCAATCATTTGGAATTGATTTGAGTTTGGAGAAAATCAATTAAGTTGGAATTGATTTAAGTTAGACTTGAAGGAAGGAAGTAAGGAATTTGGTTCAAGCTATAGGGTAGGCAAATTTTTCTAACACCCCTAAGGCATGACCTATTCCTATGGCTAACTCTTCTAAGTCTTTAGGGCTAGGTTAAGTGTCCACCTAATCACTAGATGTGTCTTAAGACTAAAGAACTTTTAAAGTCTAAGAGAAGTCCTATGTCTAAGATGGAGGGGTTGAGAGCTCATCCTAATAATAAGGTCAATAGCTCTATAAGCTCAACAATCAGGAAAATCCATCAAAGCGGAGGCCATCGACTACCTGGAGAACCTTCTCCTCTCTCTCTCTTGCCCACTTGGGCAATCACCTTGGCCTAAATGGCCTCTCAGTGAATCTCACGACATCAGGATGGGTCTCCTGATCATGCTGTGGTAGACTGAGGCGGTGTGGGCTTTCCCAACTCTATGAAGAACAGATAATAGATCAACATAGGGCTTCCTCCTCTCCCTAGCCGGTGTCTCATACTCTGCAGGTGATGAGGGTAATGCAGTAATCCTTTGATAGTCCTCCTCTTCCTCTAAAGCTGAAAAGGGGTGAAACCTACTACCACTCAAGATTGGAGAGGTCTCATGAGGGGAACCCTCCTCAGCAACATGGGAGGCTTCATCTACCTCTTTTTTCGCATGCTCATGCTTCCTCTTGATCTTGCGGTTATTATTACAGCATTGGGTCTTAGTGAGTGGTGCTAGGAGAGAACTAGAACTGACCTCAAAGGTGCGAGAGACTATCTCATAGGCTAAGATAGCATTCCCCTTCAGAGCAGGGGGAACCACAGAGGCAATACTAGCTCATACTAGAAGCTAGAAACTAACTCTGATGGGTAAACACTAGCGGGGAACCTCAATAGCCTTCCTCTTTAAGGGGAACTCAAAGTCGACCGCATCAAGAGGGTCTTGCCCGCCTCCTCTCTACTAACAGTGTTGAGGGCTAGTCCCCCACTGGTGGCTTTGAGATGCTCAAAGCTAAGCCCAAACTTGATGATGGGGGCCTCAGTGAGTACGGCCTAATCCAGGGACAAATGCACACTAGAGCTGAAGGAAAAGATCAGCTTGTCGAAAGACATGGCAAATGACTAATTGAAAGAAGGAAGAAAGGAACTAAGCTGGTATCTTTGCTGCACTTTTGAAAAAGAGAATCATATTAGACTTTGATTTAATGTTGGCTTAAATTATTGATTTTAATTTTGAATTGGAACCCACATTCAATAAATTTGACTATGTTAAATGGGGTTCAATGGACCTAATCACCTAATAAGGATTCCTAAGGCATGATGGGTCCTCGTATGTACTAGATATTCTTTCTCTGCTTTTCTTGGAAAAGTAAAGTAGAGTTTATTTTATGCTGGGTTTTTTCTTACATTCCCTATGGAGGCAAGCCTCCATATTTAATTACATCCTAGGAAATGGGATTTCTTAAGAATACTTCTAATTAAAGTAGCCAATTATTATTTCCAAAGATTTCAAGGTTAAGACTATCAAAGGATTGATTATTTTAGAAAATCAAGTGGGATTGTTCAATTGGAAGAATTATTTTGAAATCAAGAAGAATAAGTAGGAAATACTGATGATACTAGGAAGCCTAGTTAGCACTCCAATATACCCTACGGTAAGGCTTTATATGTTTGAAAGTGAGCGGATTTATTTTATTTGGATTGAAATTTTATTAGATTGCTAGGGCTTATAATCCATCAACACAAGATTATGGAAAAACCTAAGAGGTGAGGATTTATGCTTATAGCCTAAGGGAAACAGTAACCTTGAATCCTAAATCTAGGGAGCTTTAACACAAGTCAAAGCATGACCTAAATCTAAGCAAAAAGGGACATAAGAATCTACTCCACAAGAGATGGTAGACCAGTCCAACTCTTCATGACTTACAACCGCATGGAGTGGCCGCCAGCTTATACCTCCTATGATTTAAAATCATGTAGTATGGTCTTATAAAATTGGAAAATAGTTAGGCTTGTTATTTAATTTTGAAAGGGACTAGAGTCCTAAACTCACTCCCTAAGATACTAGATCATGTTGGGTATGAGCATCTAACTAAGTCTAAAAATGCAACATCTTACAATTGCTTATGTAATTTTGACACAATATATTGGGCAAAGGCTTTGGGATACTTTATTCCTAAATGCATGATGAAATTTGATTATTGGAAAAATCAAAAGAGAAAGAGGGTGAAACTCCATTATAAGGGTTGCTCTCATAGGTCAAGTGATCACTAAAGTGCTGAAATAGAGGCCCTCATTTTATAAAAGTGATTCAATATGATATGCATGATGGGAGACATATAACATACAACTAAGGGGTTGTTAAATCTTGAAATTATCTTAATTATAGTTTAATATTTAGAATGAGGTTAATGAGATATTTTAAATTTTAGTTATGAGTTATTAGTTGGGGAAGAAAAATTAATTTTATCCTAAGAGCCTGCCACATCCAAGCCACACATTCAATCATCAAGTTTAAGAAACTATGAAGAAAATGCAGTTCTATTACACAATTTAAACATAACATCAATCAAACATAAATAGATTCCATAAAAGAATAATAGGCCGGTGCGGCCGGGTATTGCCGTACAACTCGAAAAAGAGAAAAGATGGGTAGCCGAGCTCTACCTTACAAAATAATATTACAATCAAAATTGAATACATGCTATGGGGGTCTTGTTTCTTCATTTCTTCTTTCTTCCTTCTCTTAATTTGATTTTTTTTCTCCAAGGCATCATAGGACACCTCAGGACTAAGCCTTCTAGCCACTGCTCATCCTAATCCCCATAGCACTAATCCTAATTCCTATTATAAAAACACATGTTTATGGAAAAATAAATCAAACTACACTTATAATACAGAGGTTAGCTAAACATACAAATAATCCCAAGTAGTTATATTTCATAATTTGGACTTAGCACATGGTAAAAATAAATGTAATGTGGATTATGGTTATGGGCATAAGCAACTTGAAAAGAGAATATATATATATATATATATATATATATATATATATATATATATATATATATATATATATATATATATATATATATATATATATATTTTAAAGCTTAGCACAATCTCTTGCAAAAATTAAGATTAGGATATCAACGGCCTAACATCCAATGAATGATCCACATTCTTAACATCTAGTCTAAAATATTACATCATCACATAAAATTTGGAATTAATTGCCCATATAATTAGGGCCTAATTAAGCTAATTAAAAAATAAATAATTAAGCCTTAATCACTATTCAAAATCAAATGGAATCATTTTTATTAACTTCTCCTCTATTTAGCCTTTCCAAAATGTATTTATTTATAATTTGTAGATTTTTCTATAATTAGTTATGATTTTAGAAAGCTTCAGCTAATTAAAACTTATTTTTAAGCCTGATTAATCCATAATATCATCCATGCCACACAGGCGGCTGACATGGCAGCACCATGGAGATGTGGGATTGACCACTTAAATCATCTGACGTGCCACTGATGTGCAGCAATGGATACTCTTTCGTACCTGCCATCCGATCAAAGATCAAATGGTGGGGATTAATCCCACAATTCCTATAGGATTAAATTAAGTGAAACTAGCAGATTATATCACAGCCATTCATTCCAATCACACGGAATGAACGACAGATGATCCTTTATCCCCTGAGTGATGGAAAATGGACACCATCCTCCATCCCCACTCTATCCAAGCTTGCTAGAGCTCATGGATGCTTAGGATTGACTCCAAAAGCTTCGGGGAAGAAATCTAGAGGGATTTAATGGTGGAAATCATAAGAAATCACCATTTCTTTCATAAAGGCCTAACAAAATTTAGAAGATTGATGGTTCACCAAAATTTATCTCGCCGGAGCTCAGGATCGGGGGCTAACCGACCAAGGTAGCTTCATCTTGAAGAGATCAAACCCTGCTAAGAAGCTCGTGCCTTGATTCCTAGACGGTGGCTCTGTGGGCCAAACATCACCAAAAAAATTCATCAGAGTTAGCCTAGGAGTGCTTTTCAATGCTTGAATCGATTAGGGAATGATTTGTTTTGCCTCGCCAGATCTTATAGAATGTGTGAGTAAAGTTAATTTAAAAATGATGGAGTTTAGAGGAGGTTGGATGGAGAAGGTGCTTTGTTTCGATCGATTTCAATGTCGTCGGTGATGGCGAGGCTCTGGAAACTTGGGAATGCATTCGAGGAGGACGCCTTGAATTGCTAAAGCTCTAAGAATGTGTGTTGTCTCATTTTGAATGGAATGAGGGGGAGTATACCCCCTCTTCCCACAAATTAGATGGGTCGAATTTCTTTTACACTTGGGAGTAGTTCAGCTAGTGCAGGCGGCCAGGGATGTCAATAAGAAGCTGAGGTGGCTTGGTTTGAGTGGGTGAGGGTATAATGTTGGTTACCATGGCTTGTCCCTATCTCCCTTGGTGAGCCAATGAGGGGAGGTGCGTTAGCTCACCTCCCTTGACCTATGGTTGACCCAACCAGCTTTGGGTCAGGTTGGCCATAGGGCCAAGGGTCTGAACTAAGCTTTGAGTGGCTGCCAAGTGCAAAGGAGGGGGTTTCACCACCCAAAAATAGATTTTATCTCATGTGGAGGGCTTTACCCAATGATTAAAGGGTCAATTCAGGTTGGACTTGGGCAAGGTTTGATTTGGGCTAACCCATGGTGACCCAAGGATAGTTCATGCCAAATTTTAATGGGTTTGGAGTTGATTTGGTTTGGTTTGGCTTAATTTGACTCATGTAGGTCAAATTGGGCTAGGTTGACCAATTGGTCAAATTAGGTCAAACTAAGGCTTGGGTCAAGTTCAAATGATGATTTTGAGTGTTTGGGTTTAATTAGTTTTATTTAATTTGGCTTGGATTTAAATTTACTCAAATGGGTTCTTATGGGTCAAATGGGCTAAGTTGACCAATTTGGTGGCCTAGATTTCATCGAGCTCTTTAAGCCTTTAAATTTTTTTTGTTTAATTAAAACAAATAATTTCAACTTAAAATTAATACAATGCATAACCTCACCATAAAGCTATATGAATTAATTAACAAAATTTATTTAGACAATATAAGTCTGTGATGAATGTGGGTAATATCATGCATGCATATTATTTTTCTTTAAAATAAGGGATCTCTACTTACTGCACGATAAGGGCAATACAAGACTGTTAATAACTCCTTAAGTGAAGAACACACTTCTCTCGAATTGGCCCATAACTTCATTTCATCATACTTGTAGGTTTACTTATCCACCCAAGCTTGAGTCAAATTGATGAGTTAAAATAAATACAATATATAATTTTATTTCATTAATCTAGAACATGATTTCATATAAATTAAGATCTAGGCTCTTAGGAAGTGAGTTTAGATCATATACCCTTTCCTAATGAATAACAGCTTAGCTATCTTACATTCATATGACTTGGCCACTTGGTTTTAATTAGTAGGAGATGTTAACTCACGGCTACTATAGGCAGGTATAAGTCAAGAAGAGTCAAGATAAGTTCATTATCTCTAGTGGAAGTGAACCAATATATCTCATTTCTCCAAGTATATTATGACTGTAAATCCTCGTATCTTAGGTATTTCCATAATCTTATATTTTTGGAATATAAATCCTTACTTTCTAATAAAATTTCAACTTAAACAATCATAATTCTCTACTTAAGAATATATAAAGTTTCACTATAGATTAGATTGAAGTGCTCACTAGGCTTTCTAGTATCATGAGCACTTCCTACTTATCCTTATTCAGATTAGTTTGAGCTCTCCTACTTGATTTTCAATGATCATCGATCCTTCGATATCAACCTTTGAAATTGATAGAAATGTTAGCTAATCACTTTAATCTAGAGTTTTTTTTAAGAAACCTTTTCTCTTAAGATGTAATTAACTATAGGGGATTTCCACTATAGGGAACTTAAGAACCTAGTTTAAAATAAACCACACTTTACTTCATCCATGAAAAGTAGGAGAAAAATATTTGGTATATGTAAACCCATTGGCCTTAGGAGTCCTTATTAAATGATTGAGTCCATCATAGGGTGACATTTTTATCTTTCAAAGTAGTATATCTTTCTTTAATATTGTATTAAATCATTTTAATAAGTACCTCCTAAGATCTAAGTGGTATCGCACATCACCATTTTTACGCCACAATGGAATGCACTATATTTGAAAATACTTTATCATTATTTGGATGGATGTATATCAAATTCTAAAATTTATTTTTTTATGTTTGATTTGACTCAAAGTATAAGTAATGTAAATATCATAAGTGGTCTCCAACGGCAGGGGAGTGGCAGGCGGTGACATCTAGTGGCGATGGCAGCCAGCTACGGTGGTAGTTGGTGATGACCAGCAGTAATGGGTGACAGTTGGTGGTGACAGGCGATGGTGAGAAGTCACAGGCAATGAGAATAAGTAGCGGTGGTCGGTGGTGGCTCACTTTACAACAATTGGTGTATTGTAAAATTGCCCAAATTAGTTGAAATCCTTTTTCACTAAATTTGACTATAGGGTGAAAGAGAAATGCATTTAAATTTTACTTTGCATATTTTTTTTAGCCAACCAAATAGTGTGATTTCATTTTTCACTGAATGCATTCCTTTTTCTGCCAACCAAATAACCCCTAAAATATATGATAAATAAATTTAATATAATGTCAACATGTAATTATAATAAATGGGCTAGTATCAATTGTTGGGATCAAAATTATTATTATAAAAATATTATAAACATAAAAAATGTTAAGAGTTCACATAATCCAAAGTTGCACATCTTACCAATATTTGATAACTTAAGCTGAACAATTTTTTTGATAAACACAATTATGATGTTTATCTTAAGCTTAGCATGTCAAATCCTTGAAGATTTGTAGTACAAATATGTCACCATAAAATTTCTTTAATTAACCATGAATCTTATAAAAAAAATTTATATCCCAAAATATATGTACTCAAATAAATTATTATAAGAATAGACTTCAAGATCATTAAAATTAAACTCAAATGAGTTCATAGACAAAATGAGTACCCCCATAAAATAATTTTAATGATTGTATATTTTATAAATTGAGCTTAATCAGGTTAAATCAAACACTCAAAAGTATAATGTAAAAAATTAATAATTCATACTATTATTAATAGTCTGTGTCACATTATAAATAATAGACTTCACACTCAAAAGTTAAATCAAACACAATAAATTATTAAAAGAATAGACTTCGAGATCATTAAAATAAAACTCAAATGAGTTCATAGCCAAAATGAGTACCCCCATAAAACAATTTTAATGATAGTACATTTTATAAATTGAGCTTAATCAGGTTAAATCAAACACTCAAAAGTATAATGTAAAAAATCAATAATTCATGCTATTATTAATAGTCTGTGTCACATTATAAATAATATTATAATCATAATAAGAGAAAATTTTCATAACTATTTTGATTTTTATGATAGATATTTAAGGATATAAATATATTGAGTACCATATTACTATAGTTCTTTTTTATGTTATGTTACCAATTTTGAGTTGAGTATGAATATGTTATGAGTTTTAAAATTTTATGTAAGCTTCTTTACTAATTTTTTGTTGAATTTGAGTCGAAATCAAGCTTTAATGAATCGTATTAATTATATGTTTGGAACTAAAATATAAGTGTTCATTCAAAAAAAATACTGTTGAGGAAGCTTTCCGCCATCTTTATTTAGAATGGTAGGAGTATATTTTTCATGAGACAGATTGCTATATATTCAACCAGATTTCTTCTAACATTATGTTAGAGTTTATTTAGATATGGGTTCTACTTTCTATGAACATAAGCCTTCATGGTTAATTTTCTCTCTTACCCAGTAAGAGAGTACTCTTGATTAAAGTTGGAAACAAACATATCTCTCTGATATGAATCGGTGTTTAGTGGTATGTGTGGTATGGCATAGATGACCGTCTAAGAGAAATAGAAGAAGAATCTTGATCATGATCCCATGGTTTCATCATCTCAGGACTATGTTGTTTCAGTCTACTAACATCAAAGGGCTAGCCATAATGTCCAGGGAGTCTGATTAGCAGGCATAGATTGCCTCATCTCAAATATCACGAGTAAACTAGAGGTTTAGTGTAGGGGTACTTGCATGGAGAATATATAGATTGGCCTTACATCCTGTTAGAATGTCATATAGAATTTGGATTATTCACATGGAAAAATATAGGAATTGGACTTACATCCCTTTAAAATGTGAATAGGATTTGATTGTGATCAGACTTACATTGATTAGAAAGCTGCTAAATTGTACTTACATCCCTTTTGAATGTCATATAGAATTTGAATGTTCACATGATGAATGATATAGATCTCTAATGCATAGCATATCATACTAGTAAGTGGAGTTATCATTTAACTTAAAGTATATACTGACAGAAATGATGATGTGCCTGATCAAGATCCCATGGTTTCATCATCCCGAGTTGTCATGATCCTTAGTCTACTTAGTCAAAGAAGGTAGTCGACCCAACCTAACAGAAGAATCATTGTGAGTAGCTATGGGTTATGTCATCTAAAGTGTTCTTGTAAACCTAGGGTAGTGTTTATCTAAGGGGACAAATCATAAGTCAACCTTAGCTAACAGAAGGCTTTTTTTTTTGCTTAATCAAAAATATTTCATAATTCATTGCTCAAAGAGCAATACCATTAGAGAAAAATATGAGCTACTACCATAACCATAATATAGTGTAGCCATTTAGGGGCCAATCCACCCAATCAAAGGGTTTTGGTCGTGATCACATTTCATGTGATACCACTTAATGACAAAACTACGTGAATAGAAGACATAGGCCACACTTTACTGGCATGAAATTACTTAAGTGTGAACATAAAAATATTTAATTTTGACATTTGGCTCTTTGGTGAGCTAGAGATTTTCATAATTTGTCACTCCTGACAAGCACTTGCGGATAGATGGATGGATTATTTTTTTTAAATTATTCATAATAATGAGCTTGAGTTATTTTGAAAATAGCGACTCTAATTGAATTCTACAATCAGCATGGTCATCATTAGGGAATTATTAAGTTTCTTGACCACTAGTCATAGAGAATTAATTAATGCGCATCCTTAGACTCTAAATTTAAATTTTAATACTAGCATTGGAAAACATGTGGATGATTCAAATTTATTTTATGTTAAACTATAAAGCATCCTCAAGTAGTGAACTTAGGCAATTGTTACTGTAATCTCACCCATGCGAGAGATTCAAATTTATTTTATGTTAACTCACAAAGCATCCTTAGACACAGAACTTAAGTAATCATCACTATGTCGAGGCCCATGCGAGGCACATTCTTAGTTTATTAAATTTATTGTCATTTGGCTATTTTAGGATGTATGAATTTTATTATAAATTAAAAATACTTATTTGAGTATAATTTCAAAATTAAAATTTCAGAAAGTTGTGAAGTCAGCGCCTCAATACTAGAAAGTCAACGCTTCAGCGCTTAAGAGTTAGCGCCTTGGTGCTGTTAAAATAGTGCACCAATGATACACATGTAGATTCTTTTGTAATATGACCCAAGAAGTCAGCATTGCAGCACTAGATGGGCAGTGATGCACTACTATAAGTTGAGATTTTTGACTCGTAACCCTAGAAAATGGCTTTGTCGGATAATAGTGGTGCTTTAGAGAGAAGAGGAGACTTTAGTTTTGAAAAAGTTGGGATTTTAAGTGTTAGAAATAAGGTTAAAAAATTAAAACGGTGCCTCGACTCTTCAAAGATAGTGTTGGGGTGCTATAGATGGGTGTTTTGACCTTACAAAACCCAAGAGGGCAGCACTCAAGCGCTAAGGATTCAACGCAGAGTGTAGCACCTTGACACTATAAAAGATGCTATGACACTGTGATGCAAGACATTATATGTTTAAACTCCCAAGAGCATAGCGATGCGACACTACCTCCCAATGTTGAGGTGCTACAAGCTAGAAACTCCATTTTTCAATAGTTTTCTTAAGGGAATTTAATGATTTTCTTAAAATTTTTGCAAGGTAACAACTTAACAGTTTGTGTTTATAACATTTTGTGTGATACACACTCTTCTATCTTCTTCCGTATCCAGGATTAATGGAGAGAGAATTTTCATCTCATATTGAAATCAAGTCCAATAGCATAGGCATTTAGATTTCTAAATTTTTGAGATTTTTGGTAGAAATTAGGTATTGGCAATGCCTACAATGTAATCAATGCTATCCTTTTCTTCTCCCTTACTCCAAATCCAAGATCAATGGAGAGAGACCTATCATCTTACACCATATCCAAGATCAATGGTGGAGGTCTTCAAAAATTGGTAGCATTTATAATAATTCTCTCCCTTTTACTTCAATCATTTCATGAAATAAAAAGAGTGGAGAGAGTGCAGGAAAGCAAAAGGAATAAAAACCCCACAAGTGGTGGCAATTCTCCCACTTTATAGAGGATTTCCTACCATTGGGCTGACTTTTTTACTCCATAACCATTTCCCCTGCTCCCTCATAGGCAGTTATTACTGTTGGGACAAGAACGATAGTTCACTTGCTTTTAAATTGAAGGTCATCGTGTCAGCGCCTCAGCATTTGGATCACAGCATAGTGGCACTATGTTATATAAGTAGGCAACCGTCAGAGGCGAATTGAATTTCTAGATCTTATAAGGTGGAGACAACACCAAGGTGTTGCGATTACAGCACCGCAATGCCCCCAAGTCGGGATGTTCAATTTATTATTAATTTTAGATGCCAACAATAAGCACTGTCTAACTAGTGGATATAATTTGATTTAATAATTAGAAAAAATATAACATATTTTCATCATATATATATATATATATATATATATATATATATGTGTGTATATGTGTGTGTGTGTCAAATAAAATAGATAACAATTTGATAAAATGATTTTTATGGTATATTTACACAAAGAAAATAATGTGTGTATGTGTGTGTGTGTGTGTGTGTGTGTCTATATATATATATATATATATATATAACCAATATTTTGTATATTGACAAACCTGATTAAAATATTTATCGAAAGTTTAGGAGTGAGAAATTTCTTCTAAATTCATAATATTGACAATGATAAGTAGACAAGTAGTGACATTGATTCTACAATATCATGAGGAGTTAACTCCATGAATTAGTTTGTTTCAAAATATATTTGGGGCAAGAATTCTCCACTCCAACTTTCAAGTGAGGCAACTTTTGAAGGTTTAAAGTGTAAATTTTTACGTTATTTGCACTATGATGTGACAAAGTTTGCTGGAAATATAATTTGTTATTTTTCTATGGATGATGGATTCATTGCAACACATATAGAAGATGACAAAATTACTACCATTATTTTAAAGCTAGCATGCAACAAGCCATTAATTGTATATGATGAAGTCATGCTGCTTATTGTTTATGAACTAGACAACACAATATTGTAAGTTAGAATAGAGGTTTATGAAATAATATATAGAAAATCTAGTGAAAATTCTACTAATAGTGATAGTTTCTTAAAAATTGAGGGTGCTAAAAGCTAATGAATTAAAGAGCCAAACCCTTTTAGGCCATGTGATAGTACAACAACAAGCATTTATGAACCTGAATAATGTAAATCAAATGATCTATAAATAATTATGTTTGATATTGTGATGCAACACATAGTGAGATAAGACTTCTACCTATGATAATTCTTTAGAGAAGCAACAACAATGGAAAAAAAAGGTTACATTCTAGATAAGTTAAAAGTAGTTATATTCTTTAGAAGTAAAGTTGAGCTCCAATTTTGATTATGTGGTTGGTCCATCAATAATAATGTAAAGTATAAGATGGTTTACTTAAACTTAAGATTACAAAAGTTTGTGCATATCTCAACCATCCATCTAGGCCTCATTATTGGCATTTATATGCTTCAAGTAAGAAACATCTTGATGGGGCCTATTGAGTCTCAAGCATATATGCACCTCATAGTTACACTTATCTTATATTATTAAGGGGACTAGATAATGTACATCTAAGATTATAAGTACTTAATCCCACCTAGCATTCAACAACATTTTAATATGAAACCAAAAAAAAATTATAGGACAAGTAGAAACTAGATTTAATATTAGTGTCATATATACAAGTATGAGATACTAGAAGATAAAATCAAAAGTAAGGGAGGAGTCATACAAGTCACTCTTTAAATTCATTGAAGGCATCCATTCTGTCATGAGAGGGTCAATGTATAAAATATAAATAAGGTTTGTAAACCATTTTAGGCATATCTTTATGCATTTGGATCATCTATAAATGGATGGTCCCACTACTAACCAATGTTAAGCTTAAATAGAGCCTTAATATAAAATATAGAGGGCCATCACTCAATACAATAGGAATTGATGAAAATAATTACATTTTTCACTAGTTTTTGAGCAATGAAATTAGAATGTGATGAATCTTGGATATGATTTTTACAAACATTTCATGGCATTATTTCAAGCATCCGTGCTAGAATAATTTGTGCATAATATATGATTGGTACACTAGTATGGTTTTGAAATGTTGAGACATTTTTCTTGGGTGACTGTGGTAAAAATTTTCATTTCTAAGTGTATACTTCAATCTTCAATCTATGTGGATAAAATGAAGATAGAAATATACCCTTTGTATTTAGACATCACGTAGATCCGCATATGTTCTTATTAGGGTGATCAGGTGTGACATTGAGGAGAGGTGTACTATCTTGAAAGATAGAAGTCACCACCCTATAATGGACCTAATCACCTGAATAAGGACTCCTAAGGACAATGGGTCTGCATATATACCAGAGATTCTTCCCCTACTTTACATGAAAAAGTAAAGTAGGGTTTATTTTGAACTGGGTTCGTTAAGCTCCCTATAGGGGCAATCTCTCATATATATTACATCCTAAGGAATGGGATTCCCTATAAATACTCTTGATTAAGGTAAATGATTATTGTCTCCAAATATTTTGAAATGATAGGACTATCAATTGATTAGTTTATTTTTAGAAAGTTAAATGAGAGGAGGGAGTTCTTATCGAAGATAAATGAAAATAAGTAGGGAATGCTTAAAATACTAGGAAGCCTAGTAAGCATCCCAAACAACCCTATGATTAGGCTTTACATTTTTGAAATTAAATTAATGTGTTTGAGTTGAATTTTCATTAGAATGCTAGAGCTTATAATTCCATGGTACAAGGCTATGGAAATGCCTAAGAGGTGAGAATTTATACTTGTAGCTCGTAAAGAGGAGAAGCAACCTCAGAATCTAAATCTAGGGTTTAGGGTTTACCACCACAATCTAAGAAAAAAAAAGAGTATTTGGTTTACCACCACAAGAAAGGATAAACCACCCAATTGTTGGACTTACAACAGCCTGGGGGTGGCCGCCAACTAACTTCTCCTACAGTTTTAAAATATGTAGACAAGTCATATGTTTATGCAAGATAGCAAGGTTATTATTTATTTAGAAAGAGACTAAGTCCTTATACACACTCCCTAAGAAACTAGATTATGTAAAGACATGCTTCAAATGACTTAAATCTAATGAAAAATTTTCACATGTTTTACTTTTAATTTGGACAATCATTTGACTTAGGCTATAGGATTCATATGCCTAATGCATGAGAAATAAGATTATGGGCCAAAATCAGTTAGATAAGGAGGCGTGTTTCTACCATGGCTCTCACAGGTCAAGCCAAGTTCTTTGGCAAAGGTAGAATCCCTCTAATCAAGAGTGAAAATAATATACTTTTATGCATGATGTTAGAAAAAAAAGTACACATCCAGCAAAGGGGTTACTAAATCATTTATCGTGATTTTAACTTAGACTTTAAGTGAGGTTATGAGTTATTTATTTTTAATTTTGAGTCGATTAATTTGGTAGAAGATTTATTTTTCCTTAATATCCTAATCGTCATCCAGGCCATACATCAAGCAAAAATGAAACTAGGAAAAGGATGCCATCTTAATGCATAAGCTAAGCAAAATGTCAAACATTTTATAAAGCTAATGCAAAAGAATAAATGGCCATTTATGGTGAGGCACCACCCACAAACTCGAAAATAAATTGGGTAGCTGAGCTCTACCCTTATACAACTCGAATTATAAATGAATTAATTACAATTAAGCAAGGAATTCATGTTATGGGGTCTTCATTTCTTCTTTTTTTATTTCCTCTTTCTTCTTTCTTCTTTTGATTCCTTCTTTTAGATTTTTGGAATGTGGTTTCTCCAAAGGCTTCACATGGTACATAAGATAAAATCTTATGACCGATGTTCATCCTAATCTCCCATAACAATCATTCCAAAATACTAATTACAAAAGTACATGAAAAGGAAAATTAAATCTAACTAATACCTACAAAAGAGAGATTATCTAAACAAACCATTCAATTCCCAAGCATGTGTGTTGAACTTAGTACCTTGCATATGGGTAACCAAGTCCACCTAGCCCATTGGATTATGCATAGGGGTAGAAGCACCTACACGACAAAAGTATTTATATTTTTATTTATTACAACACCCCTTAAGCACAATCCCCTGCAAAAGATAATGGTTAGACTAAATCGTCCTACCATTCTGTCTATACACATACACCCTAACATCGAGACCAAAACAAACTATCATAAAATAAAAAGCAAACATCAAACCATGCACCACCCTTATCTAAAGCTAGAAGTGGTGCCTTAGCCTAATGTGTGTGCTTTAAAAGGTTTGTGTGGTATGTTAAATCTATGGCTTTAAGGTTTAGATTTCCTAAGTATGAAAATGTTCTACTTAGAGGATGATTTCAATTTAAGTTGTTTAGTTGCTTTAGGTTTATTCTAATTTGTATTTTTGATTAGGTTTGAGTGAATCCTACAATTAATTATTAAGTTATAAAGAGAGGGAAAAGAGAAGAGAACTTCTCTTTCTTTCCCTACCTTAAGTAATTTCTAAAGTAGGTTATGTTTCATTTTGTTTAATGAATGTTTTATTATATATTTTAATTAATCCTAAGTTTAGAATAAATCTAAACAAACCTATTCAAAAAGAAAGGCATCTTAAGATTAAGTAAAGTGAATTAATATCATAAAACACACATTACTTCAATTCTTTCCCAGCATGTATAACATGCATATGAATGAATCCTAAGCATATCTATACATATAAATGAAGATGTTTAGCATAGTTTATGATGAATGCTAAGAAATGTTACTTAAGAAAATTAGAATGCCTTATGATGCATGATTTTCATTAAGTAGAAAAGAAGGGTTTCCTTTTATCCTTAATTCATATGCACATGTGTATGTATAAAAGGCATAAGTGAGTATGACGCCATTGTTAGCACCAGGGGTGTAAGGTATAAGAACTACTTAGGGCTACTTAAAGCCTCGCAACCCCAGGGTAGTCCAGACTAATATACTACTTTCCTTAAATACATATGCATGTGCAAAAGAAATAAATGAAAAAAGAAAGATGCAAAATTTATGTTTATTTAATTTTTGGTTTGTTTATGCAATTTATGTGTGTAGATTTAAGATCCTTCTTAAGTTATAACATGGATGAGGATAAGAGTAGATTTTAAGCAAGTTTTTTATTCTTTTAAAAGAACTATACACTTTGCAAATCTTATCCAAATCCATGTTAAAAGGAAAGAAAAGAAGCAAACATAAGGCACATTTTTATATTCACATACAAGCTTATAAATAAACTATAAGTAGCATACCTTTCATTTTTGATATTTAATTTATAATTTTTGAAAATAATTTTGAATTTAATAGTGATAATAGCCATTCATATTTTTTACTTTAGCCAAAACATGTAATTTGACATAAAGGAAACATTTCATTTTAATTTGAGTTTTAAAAGGGATGGATGCATGATTTTCATATAACACACACATTTATAATGCTATGAAAGAAATAAAGTGATGAAAGCAATGCAAATTCATTCACCCTAATTAATTTTTACAGACAATCTTATGAAATAAGAAAGTTCAAAGTGAATCAAAGTTTGTTTAATGTGATTTTTTGTTTTGAATTTAATTTATGTTTGATCTAGGAAATGTGAAGGAATGTTTGATGGTCCTAACCCATTTCCCCCATATGTGAGTTAATTTAGTTTGTTCTTAGGATCATTGGGTGATTTTTATATTTTTTTTAGGTTAAGGTGTGAATTAAGTGTGTTAATTACCCCTTACCTACACCACTTTAGCATACTTAACCAAATAATTATGAGCCATTGGATGACATAAAACCACATAAGGAATTTTAAATTAATGCACCTAAGAAAGAAAGGGGGTCATGAAATTGTTTAAATTAAGTACTTTCATAACCCCTCCACACATGTGAGTTGGATTTTGATTTTCTCAATATACTTGTTATTGAACACTAAGCACTACCCAAAGATGAGTTAGTTAAGTTCTGGAAGGTTTTAGAATTTTATCAAATTCATTAGGTAGGTAATTAGTGGATTGATCCTTAAGTAAATTTGGATTAAGGAAGAAAGAGGGGGTTTAAGGAATATCTTAAGAAAAATATCCCAAAATTATTCCCTAAACCTCCTATTCATTTAAACAAATCTTAACTCAATCAAGGGATTAAACCATTGATTACACACTTAATTAGGCTTAATTACATTGGGAGAGTAATTAGGAATAAATCCAGCAATTATCCTAATTAAACCATTAATAAATCCCAAGAAAATTAGGGGAGGCAGAAGTCATCCCACTAAATACACATAAGAATTTTGAGATTAATTAATCGAATAATCAAATAGTAATTATTTTAATTGAATTTCCAATAAAACACAAATTCAGAAAATAACACTATTCAAAATCCATCAAAACAGTTTTATAATATTCTACATTCAATTATCTTTCATATGCAATTTATTTCACATTTTTTTATTTTTCTACAATTATATATGAATATTTGAAGTTTTCATGATTAATTAGATAATTAATTCCCTAATTATATAGGCGATCGTTGACACGGCTTTCCATGTGGCACGGGAGAGGCTATTTAAATATCACATCATAGCGACATCGGCGGTTCCTTTCTCTCTATTCATCCAGATCAAGGATCGGGGCTTGAGATTAAACATATTAAAGGATTAATCCATGGATCTACGTGTTTTAATCATGGTCATCCAAAATGTGATGGACGTGATTCATCCAGTTCTCTTGTGGGAAGGGGAGTCCACCTTCCATGGCAAAATCCGAGCTCGATTGAGCTCAGATTGAACTCAAAACATACCCACACCATCATCATGCAAGGGAGATCACATCTAATGGCTAGTTTCTCATGGGATTAAACTTCACTTCACAAAGGACCAAGAGGAGATGAAATTATGCTCGATTTAATGGAATACCTCGCCAGAGGCTATCACCAGTGCTTGATTCCCTTGAAGTAGCTTAGTCTAGTAGAGATGAAGCCTTGTTGAAGTTTTGAGGTGTTGAAATTGGATGGATCTTACTACACGCCAAGTTCACCTTCAAGTGGGCTTGGTCTTGATGAAGAACACTCCTCCCTTGCTTGGAGAACTTGAATGAAGCTTGGAGTGAGTTCGATTTGATCCTCTGAGGGTGCTTAATGGAAGAATTAGATTGCTTTTGAGTATTGGATGGAGGAATTTGAGAGTTTATTTTTTCAATGAAAATCGAAATGGAAATTCAAAATCACCCTAGGAAGCTTGGGGATACTTGGAAATAGTTCCACTGGCTTCCCTAAGCTCAATCAAATTGGAGAGTGATGAATTGTAATGAAATTAGGGAGAGTATATCTCCCTCTAGAGCAATCGAATGGTCGAGCCTACCTTTATCATTTTTGATCAATTGGCCAGATTGGATCAGTTTGTTAGGCTATTAGAAGTTGTACATGGGTCAATTTTGAGTGTAGAGTGGATTACTGGAGCTCCCATGTGCCTTAATTGAGTGGAGGATGGATTTTATATGCTTAATTTCAAGTGAGGTGGTCAGTTTTATCCTTAGGTTGGGTTGCCCAAACCCATTGGGTTAGGTGCACCACACTCACTAGTTTTCACTTGGTCCACTAAGAGAGTGCCAAGTGGTCATGAAGAGGATTTGACCAAATTCCAAGTGAATTTGGCCAAAATTTACCCTATGGCCTAGAGGTAAAATGGTCATTTGGCTTGGGTTTCAATTTCAATATGTTTGGTATGATTGAAAAATGGGTTGGGCCAAGTTTCAATGGATTTGGAGTTGATTTAATATGATTTGGCTCATGTTGACCCATTTAGGTCAAAATGGGTCAACTTGGGTCAAGTTGACCAATTGGCCAAATTGGGTCAAACCAAGGGTTGAGTCACTTTCATATGATCATTTGAAATGTGTTGGTGGTTTTGGTTTGGTTGAATTTGATTTATATTTGGTTTTGGTTCAATTGAGTTCATTTAGGTTAAATGGGTCAAGTTGACCAATTTGACCCATTTGACATATTTGGGTTAGTTCATGGAATGGTTAAGGTTTCATTAGTCATATGAAAATGATTGGTATCTTTATTTCCAATCAATTTTGGTTTAATTTGATTTTGGCTCAATATGACCTTTTAGGTCAAGTTGGGTTCAAGGTCAATTAGGCTAGGTTAGGTCTAGTTGACCAATTGGAGCTTTGGTCAAGTTCAACGATCATTTCAGAATGACCTTGACCCATTGGTTTCAATCAATTTGGCTTAGATCAAGTTTTGACACATTTTGACTTTTTAGGTCAAGTGACCAACTAGGCTAGGTTAGGCTCAAATGATGACTTAGTCAAGTTCAAACATTGGTCATGAATGAGTTTTGATCAATGGTTTCAATCAATTTAGTCTATGAGGGATTTTGGATAGTTTAGGTTTCATTTTAGTGAAGTGTTGACTTCATCAATTCTTAGGTTTGACTTAGTTTGACCCAATTTGAGTGATTGATCATCTTATGATGATTGTTGTTCACAATGTGAGGCTTAGTTCAATCCAACTTGGTTAGGATTAGAATTTGGCTCATAAGGGTACTTTAGGTCACTTTGGGTCAAGTGAGCCTAAGTAGGTCAAATGGCTTGGTCAATGCTTGATTTGAGTTGGATTGAACTCACATATGGACTTATGATTGAAATATAAATCTATTTGCAAGTGGTTTGAAGTCAAATATGTTTTGATTTATTTGACAATTTTAAGTTCAAAAGGGTGAACATGAGCTTGACTTGGGTTTGATTTTTGGATTTAGTTTTGGTTTGGTGATTGAAGTGTATGTTTATATTTGGATCCATGATTGAAGGATTGATTGAATTATGAAGAAAAATCAAGAGTTTAGCTTGGTTTGAATTTGATTTGGCTAAGTTCAAAAATTTGACTTGAAAGGCTTAGGTTGAATTTTGAATGAGTTTGAGTTTGATTTTTGGATTTGGTTTTGGATATTTAAATTTATATTTCGTTTATATTTGTGAATATAAATAAGAATATAAATGGGTTATGAGAAAATTTCATGAATTTTAAGTGATTTAAACTTGATTTGAGCTAAGTCCATAAAAGGGAGTCAAAGTGACTTTGGAATGATTTTGATTTGGATTTGAATTGGGAATTTGGTTTGATTGATTTAAATTTATATTTCATTTATATATGTGAATATAAATGAGAATATAAATGGGTTGTGAAAAAATTCCTTGAATTTAAATTGATTTAGATTTGATATAGGCTAAGTCTATGAGAGGGAATCAAAGGACTTAGGAAATATTTTGAACTGGGAATTTCAATCATAAGCATCAATCATTTGTTTCAATCATGGATTTTAATCATTTGGAATTGATTTGAATTCGGAGAAAACAAATTAAGTTGGAATTGATTTAAGTTTGACTTGAAGGAAGGAAGAGAGGAATTTGGTTCAAGCTATAGGGTAGGCAAATCATGCTTCGAGTGTCTAATTCATACACATTAGAAGTTGTAATATAACATAGATTAATCGTTATCATTGGCTTGAGTGGCTTCTACTAGATAAAGTCATATGATAGTTTGGAGCTATATAGTGGATAGATATGGAGTCAATGGAGCCTGAGTTTAAAAGAGTCAATGGTAAGGGTAAATCTAAATGGTGCATCCCACCTAGGCAGCAACTCCACAGCTGGAATCTTAGCAAATTTGGATGACTGCCTAGATAGGATTACTACAAGAGCCTTTAAGGGCTCTAAGTATTCCAAACATGACTAGCCTTTAGGGGCTCTAGTCTCATTAAGACACATAATCTTAACATCTTTTTCATCCTTGAACCTCTCATCCATCCTCAATGTTTTGATAAACTCATAAGGAAGTTCATAAAATTCCACATCTTACAAAACTACAATAATATGATTTTGCTCTTTTGAAAACACCCCTTCCATGTTGATCTTTTGCTCGATGATCCTCAATTTCTCCATACATGTATTACCTACAGCAATTACTCAATATATGCAACCTTTGTTTATGCAGCATGCACTAGATATTCAAGAAGACATCTTTGGTCTAACATCATGTGGTGAAAATTTTTCATTCATTCAATTCAATTTTTCTAAAGAATGTATACTTCCATCTTCAATATATGCAGAATAAAATGAAGATAGAAATATACTCTTTATGTATTTGGACACCAATAGATCGCGATGTTCTGTGATTGATGACATTGAAGAGATTTGTATCTCAAAAGATAGAAGTCACCACCCTATAATGGACTTAATCACCTCAATAAGGACTCCTAAGGATAATGAGTCTATATATGTACTAGAGATTCTTCCCCTACTTTACATCAAAAAGTAAAGTAGAGTTTAGTTTAAACTAGGTTTGTTAAGTTCCCTATGGAGGCAAGCCCCCATAGTTAATTACATCCTAAGGAATGAGATTCCTTAGGAATACTCTCGATTAAGGTAAATGATCGTTGTCTCCAAAGATTTCAATAGGTAGGACTATCAATCGATTAGTTTATTTTGGAAGATCAAATGGGATTGATCAAAGAGAGTTATTAGCCAAAGGAAGATAAGTAGGAGATGCTCATGATGCTAGAAACTAGCATCTCTATCCTATGGTTGGGCTTTATGTTTTTCAAATTGATTTATTTATTTGAGTTGAATTTTTATTAGAATTCTAGGGCTTACAATTCCATGATACAAGGTCATGGAAATGTCTAAGAGGTGAGGATTTATGCTTATGGCCCATAGAAGGAAGAAATAACCTTTAAAACTAAATCTAAGGAGCTTTGGCAAGTATCAACAGCACAATCTAAGTCTAAGGAAAAATTGGGTATTTGGTTTGCCTCCACAAAAGAGGACAAATCACCTGACTACTTTGACTTACAACCGCCTGGTTGTGGCTTGTAATTAACTCCTCCCATGATTTTAAATTCATGTAGGCAAGTCATATGCTTTATGCAAGATAGTTAGGATGTTAGTATTTAGAAAGAGACTAAGTCCTTAAACTCACTCTCTAAGACACTAGATCATGTAAGGCATGAAAAATGATCTAGATCTAATGCAACTCATATTACATTTTATTTTTATTTTTAGACAATCATTTTACTTAGGCTTATAGGATTCATATGCCTAATGCATGAGAAGCAAGATTATGGGCCAAAATCAGTAAGAAGGGGAAGGTGTATTTTCATCATGGCTCTCAAAGGTCAAGCCAAGTTCTCTGGAAAAGGTGGAAGCCCTCCAATCAAGAGTGAAATAATATGCTTTTATGCATGATGTTATAAAAGAAATACTCATCCAGCTGAGGGGTTGCTAATTCTTTTATCTTGATTTTTAGCCTGAGCTTTAGGTGAGGTTATGAATTATTTATTTTTAATTTTGAGTTGTTTAATTTGGTAGAAGATTTATTTGTCCCTAAGAGCCTGATCATCATCCAGGTCATACATAAAGCAAGGAAGAAACTAGAAAAATATGTCATCTTAATGCACAAGCTAAACAAACTTCAAACATTTTATAAAGCTAACACAAAAGAATAAAATACTATTTGTGATCAGGCACCACCCCACAAACCCAAAAATAAATTGGGTAGCTGATCTCTACCCTTATACAATCCGAATTATAAATGAATTAATTTGCAATCAAGTAAGGAAATTCATGTTATGGGGGTCTTCAGTTCTTCTTTTCTTCTTTCTTATTTCTTCTTTCTTATTTTGGTTCCTTCTTTTGGATAGTTGGAAGGTGGTTGCTCCAAAGGCTTCACATGTTACATAAGATGTAATCTTATGACCAATGCTCATCCTAATCCCCCATAACATTCCTTCCAAAATCCTAATTGCAAAAATTACATGAAAAGGAAAAGTAAATCTAACTAACACCTGCAAAATAGAGATTAGCTAAACAAATCATACAAATCCCAAGCATGTATATTAGACTTAGCACCACACACATGGGTAACTAAGTCCACCTGGCCTATTGGATTATTCTTTGGGGTATAAGCACCTGCACAAAAAAAGAAGATATATTTTTATTACAATGCCCCTTAAGCTTAATGCCCTATAAAAAATAATGATTAGACTAAATCATCCTACCATTCATTCTATGCACATTCACCCTAACATCCAGACTAAAATATTACATCACAAAATAAAAACAAACATTAAACTATGCACCACCCTAACCTAAAGCTAGAAGTGGTGACTTAGCCTAATGTGTGTGCTTTAGAAGGTTTCTATGGTATGCTTAGCTATGGCTTTAAAGTTTTTTAGATTTTCTAAGAATGAAAATGTTCAACTTAGAGGATGTTTCATTTAAGTTATTTAGTTGATTTGGGTTAATTTTATTTGATGATTTGTTTAGGTTTGAATGAACCTACAATTAATTACTAAGTTATAAGCGAGGAAGAAAGAACTTCTCTTCCTACCTAAGTAACCTCTAAAGTAGATTCATGTTTGCTTTTTTTTAGTGAATATTTTATTATATGTTTTAATTAATCTTAAGTTTAGATTTTTCCTAAACAATGCTATTCACAAGAAAGGCATTTTAAGATTAAGTAAAGTGAACTAATATCACAAAACACATATCACTTTATTTCTTTCCCAACATATATAACATGCATATGAATGAATACTAGGCATATTTATACATACAAATGGAAATGATTAGCACATTTTATGATGAATGCTAAGAAATGTTACTTAAGAAAATTGGAATGCTTTATGATGCATGATTTTCATTAAGTAGAAAAGAGGGGTTTCTTTTATCCATTATTCACATGCACATAGATATGTATGAAAGGCATAAGTGAGAATGGCACCATTGTTAGCACTAGGGGTGTAAGGTACAAGTCCTACTTAGGGCTACTTAAAGCTTCACAACCCTAGGGTTGTCCAGACTAATATACCATTTTTCTTAAATACAAACACATGTACAAAAGAAATGAATGAAAAAAGAAAGATGCAAAAAGTTTATATTTGTTTGTTTATTTTGTTAATAAAATTTATATGTACAAGTGTGGATGTCCTTCTTGGGTAATAGCATAGGAATTAATAGGAAGGGGGTTAGGCAAGTGTTGTATTCTTTTCAAATAAACTATACACTTTGTCAAATCCAATTCAAAGCTATATCAAAAGAAAAGAGAAGGAAAGCCACACTATGCACATCTTCAAATTTATATCCACATGCAAGCTTATAAATAATTATAAGTAGCACACTTTCAAATTTAGATGTTTGATTTATAGTTTTTTAAAAATAGTTTCAGATTTATTAGTGATAATAGTCATTCATATCTTTACTTTACCCAAAACATGCAATTTGACATAAAGAAAACATTTCATTTTCAATTTGATTTTTGAAATGCATGAATGCATGAAATTCATATGCATACACATTTAGCATGTTAGGAAAGAACTAAAGTGATGAAAGCATGTAAACACATTCACCCTAATTAATTCCTAAAGATAATCTTATGAAATAAGAAAGCTTAAAACAAATCAAGTTGTTTTTTAAGGATGGTTTGATTTTTTTTTAGTTTGATTTAATTTGAGAACTGTGAGGTGAGTTTTCTACAACCCATTCTCACATATGTTTGTTGATTTAGTTTATTCTTAGGATTATTAGATGATTTTTTATATGTTGCTTAGGTTAAGGTATGAATTAAGTGTGTTAATTACTCCTTACCTACACCACCTTAGCATAAGTAATTAAATAATTATGAGCCAATGATATGACATAAAATCACACAGGGAATTTAAATCAGCAATGCACCTAGGAAAGAAAGGTAATGTATTGGCTCATGATTAAATTAATTAAGCTAATGGGTTTATTTTAAGTAATTTCATAACACCTCTCACACATGAGTTGAATTTTGATTTATTTAATTGCGTACTTGAACACCTAAGCATCTACCAAGATGGATTAATTAAGTTCTAGAAGATTTTAGAATTTTATAAAATTAATTAAGTTCATAATTAGTGAATTAACCCTTAATTAAGGTTAAATTAAGGAATAAAGAGGGTTTAAGGAATATATTAAGAAAAGTATCCCAAAATTATTTCTTAAACCTCATATTCACTTAATCAAAACTTAATTGACTCAATCAAAGGGTTAGACCACTAATTATACCCTTAATTAAGCTCAATTACATTAAGAAAGTGATTAAGGAATGAACTAGCAATTCCTCTAATTAAACCACCAATAAATCCCAAGAAAATTAGGGGAGGTAGGAGTCATTTCATAATTAGGTACAAGAAGTTTGGGATTGATTAGTGGAGTAATTAAGGGGTAATTAACAAAATAATATTCCCAATAAAACTTAAATCTAGAGAAAAGTACTATTCAAAATCCATGAAAATTATTTTTAGAATATTCTATGTTCAATTATATATCTAATGCAATTTATTTCATATTGTTCTAATTTTTTAAGGCTTAGATATGAATTTAGGAAGTTTTCATAATTAATTAGGTGATTTAATAGCCTAATTAAATATTTAATCCTGTCAATGCCACATGGACCGCTGACGTGGCATGCGCTTTCCACGTGGTGTAATGGGATTCGATATTTAAGTTATCACATCATAGCACCGCGTTAGCGATGGTGCTACGCACTTTCTCCTCACTCATCCGATCAAGGATCAGACAACTGAGGTTAAAGGAGGAAAAGGATTGTGTGGGATCTATAATTTGTCATGGCCGTCCATCCAAAATGCAGGATGGATGGCCTATGATCCTTCCTATTCTTCTTTATGAGAAATGGACAGTCCATCTTCTAGGAAGATCCAAGATCAGTGAGAGCTTATGAAACTCAACCCACACCATCAACATGCAGATCACATCTAATAGAATCTCAGTGATACTTTCCTCACAAAGGACCAGATCGCATCTAGATTAAGCTTGGTTTAATGGCATACCTCATCGAAGGTGATCAGCGATGCTCGATTCCCTTGGAGAAGCTTCGTCTAATGAAGACGAAACTTTGTTGAGAGTTTGAGGCCTTGAGATTGGATGGATCCTTCTATTGGTCAAGTCCACCTTAACTTGAGCTCGATCTTGATCAAGAGTGGTCCTCCCTTGCCTTTGGAACTTGGGAAAGAGCTTGGGTGAATTCGATTTGATCCCCTGATGAAGCTCAAAGGAGGAGTTAGCTTGATTTGAAGTATGGAGTAAGTTGGCTTTTCAATGGAGCTCCCCTATTTTTGAATTGAGTAAATCCAAAAATGGAGAAATTGAAATCACTCTAGGAAGCTTGGGATCACTTGGCAATGGCTCCTCTGGCTTCCCTAAGTTCAATAGAGTGTGAGATTGTTCAAATGAAATCAAATTAGGGGGAGTATATCTCCCCCTTAAAGGATCGGACGGTCATGAAGGAGCTTTCCATTTTGATCGAATTGACCCTATTCAATGGGTTGCTTGAGCTATTTAGAGTGGCATGGCATTCAGTTTTGACCAAAGGAGGAGTGGGTGACGTGGCCATGTGCTCAAATAAGGTGGAGGGAGGATTCCATGTGGCCATTTTCAAAGGGGGTGGTCAGTTTTGGGTTTCAGTTGGGTTTGGCTGACCCAAACCCATTGAGTCATATGCATTAGGTTCATTAGTGACCATTTGGTACACTAAGAGGATGCCAAGTGTCCATGAAAAGGAATTAACCAAATTCCAAGTGGTTTTGATTTCGGGTTACCCTATGGCCTAGGGGTAAAATGGTCATGTGGCTATGGTTTTAATTTGAATATGTTTGGTATGTTTGAAAAATGGGTTAGGCCAAGTTTCATTAAATTTGGAGTTGGTTTGATGTGATTTGGCTCATGTTGACCCATTTAGGTCAAAATGGGTCAACTTGGGTCAAGTTGACCAATTGGTCAAACCAAGGGTTGGGTCAAATTCATATGACCATTTAAAATTTTTTGGTGGCTTTGGTTTGATTCAATTTGGTTTAGGTTTGAATTTGGTTCAATTGATTTCATTTAGGTCAAATGGGTCAAGTTGACCAATTTGACCCATTTGACCTATTTGGGTTTGGTCATGGGTTGTCTTAAGTTTCATTGGTCATATGAAATGGATTGGTATCTTTGTTTCCAATTAATTTGGTTTCTAATTGAGTTTGGCTTAATTTAACCTATTAGATCAAGTTGGGTTCATGGTCAATTGGGCTAGGTTGGGTCTAGTTGGCCAATTGAGGCTTTGGTTAAGTTCAACAATCATTTTGGAATGAACTTGACCCATTGGTATCAATTAATTTGGCTTAGATCAAGTTTTGACATATTTTGACTTTTTAGGTCAAGTTGGGTCAACTTGGGTCAAGTGGCCAATTGGGCTAGGTTAGGCTCAAATGTTGACTTGGTCAAGTTCAAACATTGATCATGAATGAGCTTAGATCAATGGTTTCAATCAATTTATCCTATGGTGGATTTTGGCTATGTTGGGTTTCATTTTGGCTAAGTGTTGACTTGGTCAACCATTAGGTTTAACATAGTTTGACCCAATTTGAGTGATTGATCATCTCATGATGATTGTTGATCATGATGAGAGGCTTAGGTGGGCTTAGTTCAATCCAATTTGGTTAGGATTAGAATTTGGCTCATAAGGGGTACTTTAGGTCACTTTGGGTCAAGTGAGCCTAAGTGAGTCAAATGGCTTGGTCAAAGCTTTATTTGAGTTTGATTGAACTCACATATATGCTTATGATTGAAATATAAATCCATTTGCAAGTGGTTTGAAGTCAAATGGGTTTTGATTCATTTGACAATTTCAAGTTCAAAGGGTAAACATGAGTTTGAGTTGGGTTTGATTTTTGAATTGAGTTTTGGTTAAGTGATTAAAGTTTGTATTTATATATGGATTCATGATTATAGGAGTGATTGAATCATTAAGAAAAATTAAGAGTTTGGCTTGATTTGAAATTAATTTGGCTAAGTTCAAGATTTTTACTTGAAAGGCTTATGTTGGATTTTGATTGAATTTGAGTTTGATTTTTGGAGTGGTTTTGGTTGTTTGAATTTATATTTCATTTATAAATGTGAATATAAATGAGAATATAAATGGGTTATGAGAAAATTTCATGAATTTGAAGTGATTTGAATTTGATTTAGGTTAACTCCATAAGAGGGGATCAAAGGACTTAGGAAAGATTTTTAGAATTTGGATTTGATTTTTGGGTTGAGTTTGATTGGTTTGAATGTATATTTCATTTATATATGTGAATATAAATAGGTTATGAGAAAATTTCATGAATTTGAAGTGGTTTGAACTTGATTTGAGCTAAGTCCTTAAGAGGGAATCAAAGGACTTAGGAGATATTTCAAACTTGAAAGTTCAATCATGAGCTTCAATCATAAGTTTCAATCATGGGTTTCAATCATGTGAAATTGATTTGAGTTTAGAGGAAATCAATTAAGCTGGAATTGATTTAAGTTTGATGTTGATTTGATTTGGAGTTTGACTTGAAGGAAGGAAGTGGGGAATGTGGTTCAAGCTATAAGGTAGGCAAATTTTCCTAACACCCCTAAGGCATGACCTATTCCTATGGCTAACTCTTCTAAGTATCTAGGGATAAGTTGAGTGTCCACCTAATCACTAGATGTGTCTTAAGACTAAGGATCTCTTAAAGCCTAAGAGAAGTCTTATGTCTAAGATGGAGGGGTTGAGAGCGCATTCTAAAAATGAGATCGACACATCATTAACATTAGCCAAAGTTGCCTTCAGGCTAGTTAGTTCAGTGGTGATTTTAATATGATTACCAATGCACTAGAGAAGAAAGGAGGTAGGAAACCAAATGAATTTGTTATGAGGGAATTTGCTAATTACATTGAAGATGCATTGCTTATTGATCTAGGTTACATTGGCTCCCCTTTTACTTGGAATAGGGGTAGGGTATTTGAAAGGCTGGACAAAATTCTACTTAATTTCCAATGGTATAACATTTTTCACGATATTGTTGTATGACACCTGAATAAAACTAGATCAAATCATGCTTCTTTTCTTTTAACCATCCATCACATCCCCAAACCATCTAAACATGCCTTCAAATTTTGGAACATGTGGACCAAACATAGCCTATTCAATAACTACCTTTTGGATGCCTTGAAGTCTAATGCATCAGATCCTTGGATCAGATTATAGACCCCACATAAGAATTTAATCAAAGCTCTAAAATAGTGGAAATTGACTATGTTTCGTGATATTCATGGCCAAATTGAGTCACATGAGCTCAAAGTTTCTCTCCTGGAAAACAACTGCATTAAATACTCTTCAATTCAAGTTGAAGAAGATCTTAAACTTGCCTGGATCACCCTTAATCAACTTATTGACATGGAAGAGGACTTTCTTTCTCAAAAAGCTGTTGTAACTAATCTGGAAGAAGGGGATAGGAATTCAAATTTTATCATGCCTGCATCAAGCAAAAAAGAGAATACAAAGCCATCACAAAAATCAAAAGGAACAACACTTGGCTACAAACATTATTGAAGATGGGACTAATTACTTCAAAGTTTTTTTTTCATTAACAAACTGTAAATCTGAACTTATTCAATGAGAACTTACTAAATGCCAATGGTATAGGAGCTAGTCACTTGAACCTTACTTACCTTCAAAAGGAGTATAAAATTTTGGAGCGTCTTACTTCCTTAAATGGATCTATGGTTTTACAACTCACTTCTATCAGCATTCCTAGAATTGAATCAGGCAAGACATGATTCAAGCCATTCAAGCCTTCTCCAATGGAAATGAGATACATAAACTCTGTAGCACATCCACCATTACACTCATACCCAAATCCAATACCAAATAAAATTGGGAAAATTTTAAACCCATAAGCCTCTCTACTGTTAGTAGAAAAATTATAAGCAAAATTGTTGCCAATAAACTGCAGCCATTCCTACCAAACCTCATCCATCCTAACCAAACTGCCTTTGTCAAGGGAAGAACCATTGCTGAAAATGTTCTCTAAGCCCAAGAACTCATACAGGATCTTGAAAAGAAGTGTAGAGGTGGGAATCTGATCATCAAACTGGATATTAAAAAAGCTTTTGGCACTATTAACTAAAATTTTATCATGGAAAATCTGAAGGTGAGGGGTTCCAATGAAGAATTCTACTCTCTCATCAATAGGCTCATCCTAAACAACTATTACTCCTTCCTCATTAATGGGGAGGCACATGGCTTCTTTAAAGCTTCAAGAGTCATCAAACAAGATGACCCCTTATCTCCTTATCTTTTTGTACTAACTTTTGATGATCTTTCCAAAATGCTTGAAGAAAGTCATACATCAAAAAAGTCTATTAATTATTAGTCCAAAGGAAAAAAAAATCTATATTTCCTACCTATCTTTTGATGATGACCTCCTTCTATTTTGTAATGGTTCTAAGAGTTATATTAAGCATATCAAGAATATATTGGACTCCTTTGAAGCCATATTAGGATTGACTTTCATTAAGGCAAAATGCTTCTTCATAATGGGCAAATTGTCCTTTGAAGCCATCTTAGGATTGACTTTCAATAAGGCAGAATGCTTCTTCATAATGGGCAAATGCTTCTAAGAGTTCTATTAAGCACATCAAGAATATATTGAACTCCTTTGAAGCCATCTTAGACTTTCAATAAGGTAAAATGCTGCTTCATAATAGGCAAATTATGCAACGTAGATTAGAAGTGGATCAAGGATTACACTGGCTTCAATCAATCCCAACTTCCTCTTAATTACCTTAGGATAAACGTCTATAAAGGAAGAACCAAATCAATATATTTTGATGCAATTATCAACTCCATTCATACGAGAATCAATTCATGGAAAAACACTTTCCTATCTACTGGTGGAAGAATTACATTAGTACAAAGTATCCTTTGCTCCATTCCTCTTTATTCAACTGAAACAATGAATAAGCCATGCTAGGTGAAAAAAAAAATTAAGAGAATCTTCAACAGATTCTTATAGAGTGGACACAAAAACTCTTTCCCATGGGTTAGTTGGAGGAAAATGTGCAAGCCTAAGGTTGAAGGAGGACTGGGCTTTAGATCTCTCTCTGATTCAATCATCATTAATTAGCTCAAACTTTGGACCAAACAAAGGAAAAATGGTTCTCTTTAGAAAAAATTTCTTATTAGTAAGTACTGTAGGGATACTCATCCCTCGAGGGTGCAACCAAGGACTATTAACTCTCATCAATGGTTGCCATCAGGAACCAGTGATCACTTAAAAGTATTGGTAGATATTAAAAATTTTAAAAGTTAAATCTTAAATTTTAACTTTTAGTAGAAAATTAATTTTTGATTTTATAATGACAGGATATAATTCTCAATGCAACAAAAATAAAAGTACCATAAAACAAATATAGATAATAAGCACATAATTTTTATGTGGTTCGGCCAAACCTCGAAGCCGGCCTACTCCCAAGCCTAGCCACTCCTAGCTAGGAATCCACTAAATGCAAAATAACTTACAAACCTTAATCTCTAATAAAAGGGCGAGTTTAACCCCTACAACGATATGTACTCTCCTACAAAGGGGCGAGTACAATCCCAATTTAAATTTTATAGCACAAAAATAAAAATATAAAATAATAAATCTTGATAAAATATATCCCTCACAAATATACCAATCCATCCAACTTAAAAAGTGATCTCACAACTTATAAATGATCACTTTACAACTTACAATTTTGACAAGGTAGAATGCTCACTTAATTTTGATAAAAATAATAAAATAAATAGCTTAAAGTGATCTTACTAAGATGTTTATGTTATTACAATTTGTGGATCAATATAAAAATGATTTCAAAATAAATTCAAAATAGTTTATTGTACAATAAATTAAATTTCAATAAGGAATAATTTTAAGTTTAAGAGAAACTATAACTAGTATGTAATAGTGTAAGAATGATTAAGTCTCTACTAAACTTCTTTTTTCATAATTATTAAATAATAAAAATAATAAGCTTTACTAAATTTCAATACGATAAAATTACTTAAATAAAGGATATTAGTTGGAATAAAATGACAAGTGATGAATAAAATAATTTAACTTTTTATAAATTTTTATTTTGATAAAGAAACTTGATTCATAATAGATCTAGCATATACTCTAAAATTTTAAGAATAATTTATTTTATTTTAACCAAAAAGATGCTTTCAATTAATGTTAATGATCATAAAATACTTAAATAAAATTAGTATATGATAGATCTAAGTAAATTAGTAAGCTTTTAATTGAAAAGAGAGATCTAGCAAATATGAAAATATTTTTAGCATAATAAATTAATTTTAAAATGTTTAAATATACTTCTAAAATATATCTAAAAATAAATGATCTTTTAAATAAGACTAATGAAGAAATATTTCAAGAAAGCAAAAGAAATTTGTAGGAAGATAAAAATTTCAGCAAGATGAAATCAATCATACAAACTATCACAAGAGTTTTTCACAAAAAATGATTGAAGAAACTTTGATGTGAAAACTTAAACTTTGATTTCCAAAGACTAATCTACCAAGAAGTAAAAACTTTAAAGAATAAATAGATAGTGAAAATAGTATGAACAACTAAAAGAGATTAAGATCAAGAAAAATAAACTCAAGTAATTTGAGAAAACTTGCTTAGTTGAAGATGTTGAAGCTTCCAAACTAAGGATTTGATCTTGTAATATTTTGAAAATACTTGGAAGGAAAATCTAGAAAGTTTTCTCTTAGATTTGCTGGAGAGATTTGAATTTGAATGAGCAACACTCTCATTAAGAGAATGAGGATTATTTATAAGCAAGAAGGTCATTTTGAATCATTTCAAATAAATATATTATTATAACATCATTTTATCATATAATTATATAATATTCAATAAAAATATGATTTATATTAAATTCAAACAACCAAAAAATGGCTAGTCACATGGGCAAGTTAAAAATAATCAAATATGGCTCTTAATATATTTAAAGCAAGTAGCATGCATTCATTATTAAAATCAACTAATGTTACAAAAATCAAAATAAATTCAATTTTAATCAAACATGGGTCATGTAACATATCAAATTAAAGGAAACAAACCAAGGAATCCGTTTGAGATGAAATCAAATCTAAATTCCCTGATTATAAAATGACTTTGGCTGAAATATAAAATTTTATATATTTTTGTTAAATTTGAAATATGACATTTAAATATTATGATATAATTTAGATATAATCATACATATGTTAGTTATCATATAACCTTAAAATTAAATTAAAATATTTAATTATATTAAGTATATAAACTAGTTACACTCAATAGTCGTAATTAATTATCATTTATTATTTTGACAATTCAAATGCTATGTATGAAGCATATAATTGAATATTAATTAGATAAAGATTTATATAAATTAACCTCATTATCATTATTTAAAATAAATAAAAAATAATATGTTAAGTTGTGAGCAAATTAATTCATGCCAATGAACTCATATGAATCTCTAAGATAGTTATAAATCCATATAACCTAAAATATTATATCTTGAGCTTCACATTATCCATTTTGATCTATCTTTCACTCTCTCATTCTTGTAATTTTCTCAAACATATTGTGAGATATATTTGATATGTAATTAGCAATCAATATATCTAAAATACATATAACATACATTAGAACATCCAAGCATACATTTTTTATCATCAAAATTAATCGGATTGAATATGAGGCTCATTAAGCCAACACATTTGCATTTAATTCATCCAATTCTCTTTTAGAAGCAGATCATTCATCAAAAGTTTTATCAACTTTTCAACCATTTATATCAACAATGAGTGTGTGATACTGATGCGTCAACATATGCCACATTCTAAAATCTTGTCCATGAATAAAAGTACTAATATAGTTTTCCAATAATCAAATGGAACATTATTAAGTAAAGGTGGTCTATATGTAGATTGTCCTTCAAGTAGTCCACCTTTAGGAAAACATGTGTCATAATAATCAAACTCAGGGATGTTAAGCCATAAATTGAGTCGAGGTTATCTAATTGGTTATAGCACCCAAGAGGAGGGAATTAGGTTTTAAAAATAAATCTCAAAAAACTTAATTTTAATTTTTGTAACAAACTTAAATACTTAATAATAATTCTTTAGTGAAATGAAACAATAGAAAGGCAATAGCAAAAAAGTAAAGTGCAAGAAAGTAAAGAAACTGAACACGAGATTTTAGGTTTCTAACAAAACTGACTATGTCCATGCCTAGCCACCCAGGCTAGGAATTTTCTACAAAAATTTGAGATTACAACAAATCTCTCATACTCTCCTTCACGGGCAAGTACAACCCAATGTAAACTTTTCTTAATGAGCAAGTACAACCCAACAAAAGAACAAGAAACAGGAGTATGAAAGTATTTAACTATCAATTTTAAAATAAATTTGTTGTCAAAACCCAACTACAATAATATTAAGGCAAGTGAAAATAAAAGAAACAAAGATAGCTCACTTTAATTGATGTTTAAATTTGAATGTAATGATTAAGCTTGAAAGATGTATATGCTGTGAAATAAACTTTAAAAAAAATTGAAAAGAAAGTAATAACTTGAAATGAAAGTTATTTAATTAATGATTTAAAATGTAAGATAATGATGATTTAAAAACTTTGCCAATCAAAAGATTATAAAGAGACTTGAGTTTAGGAAGTGTTACATGTATATGAAAAATGAAAGCACATAAACTCAAATGAATTCTCTTTTTAAAGAATTATTATTTATGCAAAGCATGAGATGATTTAGAAGTAATAAAACTTGTTACTCACAAGTATTTTATATAAAATAAATACAAAGATAATAATCTCTCTTTAGAACATGTAGGAATAATGAAGAGAAAATACCTTGCAATAATATACTTTCTTCAATCAACAGCTTTCAGCCAACTTGAGAAAATATAAAAATGGATAAGTTAAGCATAAACTAAATTGACCAAATCTAAAAGAAACTCAAGCCAAGAAGGAGAACCTTCTTAAGCTTTTGGCCACAAGGAAATCCACAAATCCTCCAAGTTCTTTTATGAAAACTTGAAAGCAAGCACTTTAAGGAAGAAAGAACAAGAATGTTGAAGAGGTTAGCACTTGATTCACTAAAAGAAATCTCCAAGGGAAAACTCTTTGTAAAGGTTCGACCAAGAGGAGAAAATTCAAAAAGAAATTAACCATAGCCTCAATAGAGACATATATAGGATAAGAAGTTAATAGGGTCAGCGAAGTGAAGGAAATAAACTTGGGATTAATTAAAACACAAATAAAATAAAAATAAAAGAATTTTGAAAGGAGAGAGTTTCGGCCGACGCAAAGAGAGGAGAGAAACTTATTTGGTAAGAAAGATTGATTTGATTTAATCAATTTGAAATTCAATTTGCATGAGAGGATTTTAGCCAAGGCATGGAAGAGGAAAATAAAATGGTAAGTGGTTCAATTTCTTGAATTTAATTGAGAGAAGAAATAATAAAATGGTTCTTAAAAAAATCTAAAACTTTATTTAGATGGGTTAGCTTGATAGATCAGGAGTTTCAAGATGGGATTAAATTCGAATTCCATGCAATATCATGGAATATAAAATTAATGAAATTTTATTGAAAGAAGTAAAGATACTATTCTAATGGAATTTGAAAATTTTGGCCAAGCTACATACCTAAAATAGATTAGATTTATTTTAATGTTCTTAATTTAAATTAAATGATGATGGATCAGAAATTAATAGAGTTAAGTCAAATTTCATTAAGAGATTAATTTGAATTTGAATAAAGATATGGTTGGCCAATGGAGGTTTTAAAAAATAGAATTTATATAAAAGGAAAGAGGATAATTCCATGACTTAATTTAATTGAATTTGAATTAACCCAAATTAATTCTAATTAATTCAAATTAAATCACCTAGATTAGCATATGATCAGCCACATAACATTCCATAATGATGGGATTTCAAATTTGCATATGTAATCAAAGGAATATTTAAATTGAATTAAAAAATAATTCAAATTAAATATTCAAATAAATGAATTTTGTAATTTAAAAATATGGGATAATTATGAAATTAATTTGAATAGCTCTCACATAATTTATTTAGCAAATAATCATGAAACAATTTGGCCAAAAAAGTTTAGGATGTAAAATATGATAGGAGAAAGAAAAATAATACAAAGAATACTTTTAGGATAATTGGATTCTATGCATGTAATAAATGAATAATGAATATATTTTAGCATGGAAATAGCTTAATAAGATGCAAACTTAATTTAACTTGCAAGAATGTAACATGGTTTATACATTTAGTTCACATTATCAAAAAAATGAATAATTTTAAAGAATAATTATAAATGTGAAATATAGTTTTTATGAGTAATTTAAAATGGATTATTTTAAAATGAATGAATGATATATTTTATTTTAGTGCCCATTTCATCTGCCTTAATATAGTTATTCTTAGAAAAATTCTCACCCAATTCATATCCAAAAGCTTTAGCATTCTGATATAACTGAAGAACGAGGAGCTAAAAAATTTTCCTGCACACTTGAATTTAACTTAATTAGTAACATTTGAATATGTGTTTATTATCATCAAAATCAATCTCATATGAGATGGGGCTCATGAAGTCAACACATATTGCTTCTTTAATTTCTTATTCTTATTCCTCCTTTAAATCTTAGTGAGGGGAACATAATGAGATGCAAAACTAATCTCGAAAGTAGATGGGATGACCTCTAGCTCAATTAATGCCTTCCTTTTAAAGCTCGGGACAATCCTAGTGTCAATTTTGGCTACTATAGTGGTAGAGATAATAGATAGCAATGGCATGGAAACCTCTGATTCCTCTTAAGAGAGAAAAACTAAATCTCAGACCTTAAATCAAACTACAGTAAGGGCTTCTTATTGACAACCTTCATATGATCTTCAATTATGAAAGCAGGACCATCATAAGTGACCTTGAAATCCTCAAAGCATATTCTAATCTTGATGATATGGGAATTGGTTAGGAAGGCTTAATCCAGAGCCAAGTCCAAACTAGAAGAGAACAAATAGATGAGCTTGCTAGAAGACATGATGAATAGTGATTGCTATGTATTACTATCTTGGTTTTAAGATGCTCAACTCCTATTAGGAGAATAAGCAAAGCATTTTGAGAAAATTGATTTTAGTTTTAGACCCACACCTATCAATTTTTTGATGAGTAAGGTTCGGAGATTTGGAGAGATTTTGAAGAGTTTCTATGAAATCTCACCAGGCAAACTTTGATGTGATTGTAGGTTCAAATAGTTATAATAGGGATTTACAAAATTTTGGAACCCGACTTATCAAATTTGAGTATGATAGTTCAAACATTTTGGAATTTTGAAGAATGTAAAGATTTAAATTTAAAGATTTAGATTTTAAAAAGGTGGATTTAAGAAAATGAAGATTTGATTGATTTTAGATTCTTTGGCAAAGAATGAGACTTTGCCTAAATTAAGATAAGTGAGACCCATTGAGGGATCCAATGGGGGTTCTGGAACTTACTTTCTACTTAGTGTCAAATAAGAGGTTATAAAACCAAGGAAAAATGTGTTGGCACACTTGCCCTAAGAAGAAATAGACAAGACATCCAACGAGATGAATGGTAGTCTATGTTTATAAGTGACATAAGCTTACTATCAATATATAGAGATGTTAGCCAATCACTGAAGATGGAGAGAGGATCTTTCCCAGCAGAGTCACTACAAAAATTCGTGGTATTTAAAAATATGATGGAGACATCACTTAAATCTTAGGGGGTACTTATTAAAATGATTAAGTATGTCATCAAGAAATGATATATTACTTCTAAAGATAAAAATATCACCCTACAATAGACTCAATTACCTACTAAAACTCCGAGGGCAGATGGATCTGTGTGTACTAGAGATTTTTCCCTACCTTATATGGATGAAGTAAGACATGATTTATTTTTAGTGGGTTCTTAAGTTCCCTACAGGAAAAAGCCATTATAGTTAATTACATCTTAGAGGATTTAAATCTCCTAAGAAAACTCTCAATTAAAGTAATCGACTAACATTTTTATAAATTTTAAAGCTTGATATCAATGAATTGGTTATTACAAAAATCAAGCAAGAGAACTAAAATAAGAAGAGTTATTAAAGTTTAAAGGAGGGTAAGTAGAAAGCACTCATGATATTAGGAAGTCTAGTGAGCACTTCAATCTACACTTGGTGAGATTTTATATTTTTTTAGAATTGATTATTATCATCATTTGAATTAACATTTTATTAGAAAACTAGCACGTATAACATTATAAAAATGCCAAAGAAGTAAGGGCTACACTCATAATAAGTGAGAAACAAGCAACCTCAACCTAATCTAGTGAAAGAATTATGATATATTAGTTCACTTCTACAAAATAGAATAAACCTATCCCAACTCTTCTGAACTTACAACTACATGGAAGAGCTGTCAGCTAATATCTCCTATAAATCAAAGTTAAATAACATTAAGATCATTAGAAAGGTTTTTCAAAACTAAGAACTAGAGTTAAAATTTTCTCATTGTATTTATCCAACATAGCTCTACACTATAATGATCATTCTAGGAATGCTATAGTTTTGTGGGTTAAAAAATATATTGGATTTAATTTGCATGCATCGTTTGAAAATCCTACACATTAATACATGTATATATATGTGCATTCTATTTTAGGATTTAATAGAAAGATAGATAGATATATATATATATATATATATATATATATATATATATATATATATATATATATATATATATATATATATATATATATATATATATCCTGTAAAGTGAATATGAGAAAATTATAAATCTATGCATTTTTCTTGTTTTTATTATTCGATTTTCTCCCTTTATTCATAAAATAAAAAAAATTGTGCCTAAGCTGCCTCCCTATATCGATATTCATTTAGTAGTCCATAGCTTAATTTAAAACTTTGCCTCCTCATTTTTGGTCGGATCTAAATACTCCTACTCATCTGATTTGTCGCTTCAACCTCGTATACAGTGTTCAGTAAATTGATGTCTGTTTGATGTATTGTGACTAATAAGATTATATTCTGACATTTTTATCTGTTCGAATACAAAAATTATCACAATATTATTCAATTTAAAACAGTATGCTGTTAGTATAAATCACCTCGTGATTCTCTAAATAAGGCCAGTGTAAAGTCATCATCTTGACAAGAGAGATTTGTCACTTTGCTTCTTGCTTGTTTGCAGAATTCACTAGCTTTTAGTTTCTGTAGATCCAGCCGTGGCATATCCAATTACGAAGAGATTAGACTCTCCTTTGGGCTGCCAGAGATTGAGTGCTAGCAAAAATATGCGAATGCGTTTACGATTAAATTTACTGAAAAAAATAATTTTGATAATGACAATCCTATGCTAATCCTCGAAACTCTGATTACGTGAAGACAACAGAACAGCTGTTTAGATCAGTACTGAAATCCAAAAGATGCTTCACAAATCCACTGCTGCGCCTCAACACCAAACAGCAGAATCGCTACCTCATTGCTCAGCCTGCAACATATTTTCTAAGAATCCGAAGCGCATTCGTTCAATCTTGCACAAGCTGTTTGAATGCATTGTGCTTCTCTATATAATCCTCAGAAGGTTAACACTTTAAGGGCACATATCCATTCACGTGCGCTCTCTTTCTATTCTTCGCAAGTTTGCCACTTACATTTAGGTTGAGATGGATGTCAGAAAAGCTGGATCCCACTCCGACCGTCGGCTTTTCTCGCCCCACCGGCTGTCTTCTTCTTTCTACTTATCCTTCTCGTCCTAGTCACCAGGCCAACTGAGTCCGGCTGCAGTTTTCCGGCCATTTTCAACTTTGGGGACTCGAATTCGGACACCGGTGGCTTTTGGGCGGCATTTCCTGCTCAGCGAGCTCCCTTTGAATGACTTACTTCAAGAAGCCAGCAGGCCGAGCTTCAGATGGAAGAGCGGTGATTGATTTGTTAGGTAGTCAGTCACCCTTACTCGTCAATCGTCATCATTAATTTTATTTTGATGCTAGAATTCCTTTTCTTCATGTATGTTTTGTTTTTCGGAGTGTAGCTCAGGCTCTTGGATTGCCGTTTCTGAGCCCTTACCTGCAGTCCATTGGCTCCAACTTCAGCCATGGCGCCAATTTTGCAACGGCGGCTTCGACGGTGCTGCTGCCCAATACCAGCCTATTTGTAACTGGAATAAGTCCCTTCTCCTTGGCGATTCAGTTCAACCAAATGAATGAGCTCAGGGTACGGGTCTTCGAAATGAGCCCACATGGTATGTTCAAAACTTGGAGTGCCTAATATTATTCATTTTAAGGGTTTACAAATCTCTGAAATGTGGTGTGAGTCTCTCACAAAAAAAAATAAAAAAAATTCAGAGCACCTTCTTTGATTTTCGATGAGATTTCTCTAACCTTTAACCTTCAAAACAACTCTATTTGAGGCTCATTTTTGCAACTGTAATCCAGACAACCTTCCTTCAAAGGACATCTTTGATAAAGCCCTATATACGTTGGACATCGGTCAGAATGACTTCACCTCCAATCTGGCAGCCATAGGCATCGAAGGAGACAAGCAATTTCTACCCCAGGTAGCCAGTCAAATTGCGTGGACTATAAAGGTAATCCAATTCATCGTACACTATTACATGCAATAAAATATTATACTCTCATGCTTGCATGTGTAAAATATTATACTATATGGAGCAGGAGCTGTATGATATTGGAGGAAGAACGTTCATGGTGTTTAACCTGGCACCAATTGGATGCTTTCCCGCTTTCCTAACCACCCTTCCTCATAACAAGTCTGATTTGGATGAGTATGGTTGCATGATTTCGTACAATAATGCTGTTGTGGATTATAACAATTTGCTGAAAGAAAGTCTGCAGCAGATTCGATCTGAGCTACAGAATACTGTGATATACGTGGACACCCATTCTGTTAAGCTCGAACTCTTCGGCATCCAAAAAATCATGGTTAGCTTCACATCTATCTTTACTGATTTAGTTTGAAATCAATAAATTAATATTTCGGCATTAAAGGGTCACTAATAAGTCTTGAATCAAACTTAAGACGGAATGTTCAAAAAGAACTTCCTTTTTAAAATTATATTATGCACTAAGATTTTATTTTCAAAAGTTAAAAATAATCTAAATTAAATCAATTTTTTTTTGCTTAGCTAGAGTTCAAATTCAAATAAACAAGCCAACTGTTCCTCGAGCTGAGAATAGATCAATTTAGGCTATGCCTCTAGATTGAATTTAATACAACACAATTCTGATTTATGAGAAGCTTCTGTGGTGGAAGATGTAGACAGCGAACTTGCAATGCAACTTGTCTATATCCATGGAAATAAAGCTGATTTCATTTCATATATTTTAAATTTTCTTTGATTTTATGTGTGGAAAAAACAATCATTAAATTTGAGTATTTTTTTAATTTAAAATTCATGTTATCCTCGTATTGCTTACAATTGAACCATAACATTTTATTATTTTTTAATAATATTTTTTCTTTATCAGGACTTATATATGGAACTAAATCATGCTGTGGTTCTGGTGGCCGAGCTTATAATTATAATCCACAAGTATTCTGTGGTAACAGCAAGATAATAAATGGCATCAATGTGACATCAAGTGCTTGTAAGGACCCACAAAATTATGTGAGCTGGGATGGGATTCATGCCACAGAGGCTGCAAATAAAATCATAGCAAGGGCCATCCTAAATGGCTCATACTTTGATCCTCCCTTTCCCCTCTCTCGCCTCTGCAATCTTAAACCAATAGCCTGATTTATATCTATAATACAGCTCATGTTGGGGAGATTAGAAATGTGTGTGAAAGAATGACGCAGAATAATAAAATGAAGTTTGATTAACTTAGCTTTGTAAAATAAAATGTGAAAACTTCATTTGATAATTAAGAAGGCTACAGTGTTCTTTCTTTATCCATTTATTTTTTGTGCACTGTTTATGTATCAGGTATATTTGATTATGATATGTGCAATTGAGATTAAGAGGGTGATTGATTTATGTCTGTTATAGAGTATCATGTTATGAGTAGATATTAATTATTTATTTTGATGACACCTTTAAATATAATTTTACTTCGAAGATATCTAATATTATTCAACATGTCAGGTCATCTAATAGCTAAACAAATGTGTGTAAAAATAAAACATCAAAATCGCCTTAACTTTTTAGATTGCATTGATTGGTAAGATTATTGAACCACATGTTTTGTATTTTATAAATGATATTATTTTTGGGTTAACACTATTATCTAAATAATATTGAACAAAACAATTCCCAAGTAAGTGTTGAAGTATTAATTTAAGATTATACATATGAAGATTATTAAAATTTTATATTTATTGTGATAAATGGATAAGTGAGCCAAATGTAAAGTTTATGTGATCCAACCTCATTTCAAATCAACCATCATTAAATTCAATCTTAATTTAACAAAGTTAAAATTGATTAAAATTTTATATATATATAAATAATTTGATGATGTTTATCTTCTTATATATAATATATATATATATATATATATATATATATATATATATATATATATATATATATATATATATATATATATATATATATATATATATATATATATATATATATATATATATAGCATTCTCTATAAATCATATATATTTTTAAAATATATTCATTATGAAGACTATATAATTGTTAATAACAAAATTTATTGTCTCAAAATATATGTAAACATTAGAAAATAAATTTTGTTATATGAAAATTCACAATAAATTTATATAATCTTTCATAATTGAGTTTCACTTACATGGGCTAAAATTATAGAGTGCACTTTCCAAAAATTAGAGAATGCTTTATTATAATGTAATCAATATGAACCATGAAATATTTTTATTTTAATAGGAAGAAACTTAAACTATTGAGCTATTCATATATGGTAATGGGTAGTTAGTTTAATCATTCTCTTTGTAAAAAGGAGAGCTAGTGATTGGTAAGATGAGCATAAGAAATTAGTAATTTAGAGAGGTTGGAAGAAAATCATTGTAGGCATCATGCGATGGTAAGTAAAGAAGATGCTGACCTCCTGAGCCTAGGGGGCTTATGCATGAATAGCTAGCATTAGACGAGCTCATCACTTATTATAATTCTCATAAGCATACAATTTTTCTTAAACAAAAATGAAGTTATTCAATCTTATATATGTTTTATCTAGTTTTACATATAAATTTGTGATAGGAAAGGGCAAGTTTCTTATTTATGTTCCCTTAGAAACACAAATTTCCCATCACATGTATGAAATCCTTATGGCATATTTTTTTGGTCATCATCATTTACACTTTCATACAATTTTAAAGTTACCATATTAGCCAAATCATACTCATTTGGGTATCAAAATTTAAATGCATGTTTGTTATTACACAATGGGCATACACACACAAGTATGTGGTCACATAAATGATAAAGAAATAAGAGTACGATCTCAAAAATAATGTGATTGCCAACTATATAACCACATGCGCCTCATGAATGAGGTGATATGAAAGATGATCCAATTCAAATGGCCAAAGCATAATGATCCGCCTCAAGGACAATGACTCACCTCACACAAGGAGAATGTGCAAGAGGAAGTACTTCTGCTAGGTGACCTATGTTGAGCATCCAGCCTCCGGCCTGGCAACTCGCCCATATGTTGGCGACCACATGCATAGAATGCTTGACAAATAGATCATCTCACAAAGTTATGAGGACATTTACCAGACCTTATAAAAGGGTAACCTTATAGACTTGGAGGGACTTTTTATTTGGATGATTTTCACACATCCTATATTTTCATTGTTTTATTACATCCCTCTTAAGTGAAGAAGAAAGAATTGTTTGTATTTGAATTTCTAAATATAGTGGAACCTCTCACATTCTTCTACTTTTCTCCTATCTCTGCCTTTCATTTATAGTTCTACCTACCTTAACTCGACTTTTTAGGTGCCTATGAAGGTTCTGTCTCATTCATGGACAAAATTAGATTCAACATCCTTTGAGGTGCGATGGGGCCAAGAACTAGAAGCTAGACATAAAGCGAAGTAGGTTGCTACACATAGGATAATTCATCAGGGATAGAGTTGGGCACTCATTTGTTACACAACAAGATCTAAAGAACATGAAAAATAGAATCACCCGCTTAATGTAAGTATCCATGAGAAAAGTGAAAAATAGAGGATTGAAGGCTAGAGAAAACAAAGGCTCTTTGTGATCAGCAACTCACCAAACTCATTGATGGAGGGAATTACTCACAATGTCAAGTGTCGAGTAGATGACATCTCTACTAGATTTAGATGACGCATGAGGTGCTAGCTCTTTTTCATTACTTTTAAGGAATTGGCCCTCACATGATTCTCACAATTGTTAGTCAAAATCAAAACCTCTTTAAAGAGGATGTTCACAACATAGTTTATTAATGCCTAAAAGCCATTAAAGTGCTCTCAAGCTCTGCTGCAAATGAGGCAAGATCCTGATGAATCTCTTAGGATGTTCATCACTTACTTTAAAAAAGAAATGTTAGAAATTAATGACCTAAATACTATGCTTGCACAAGCCACATTTTCTTAGGGACTCAAGGAATGTCCTTCAGATATGCACTCAGGCTACAATAGACCAAAACTCTTGTCGAACTATTAGAACTGATAAACAGCCACATTAACATGGAGGAATATAATGAAGTCACTTAGGCACTCGCCATGATTTGTGTAGGTGCTTTGAAGAAGTCAACCTTAGAGCAACTTTTTAGAGACTGGTACCAAATAAGAAGGCAGGATAGAGGAAGAAAGTTTGTCTAAAGAGAAAAACCATCCAAACATCAACATGAACTCAGAAATTAACAGACTTTCCACTAGCATGGCAAATACTTGCAATCTACAACTATGCCACTTATGAGGGTATTGATGGCCAAGTTGGTGGAGGCTATGCAGAACAAAGAATATTTTAAGCATGCACCTCCTCTGAAGGCTAATAGAGTATGTGACTGCTCTAGATACTATCCCTATAACTGTGACCATGGACACAAGATTGTGGAGTGTCATCATCTAAAAAGTTTAGTGAACGAGTTGATCAAAACTAGAAAGCCTAAGGAGTTCACTAGAAGGAAAAAAAATAAAGTCATCAAGATAGATAATGAACCTATCTCAGCCAACACTATTCATAAGCTAGAATTATTTCTGCTATCTTAGGAGAAGATGAAGAATCCTCAAGGCAAGTCAGCCTAAAAAGAATAGGATTTAGGGTAGTCAACTCAACAAACATGGCACTTATGCCAAGTAATTTAATAGTTGCTATAAGCTTCACTAAGAAGGGCCATCTTGCAATTGGTAACCCATATAATGGCGCAGTCATCATCATAGCCTTGATCATGAATTATCAAATTGGATGTGGTGTTTATTTTCAGATGGGTCATGTGGACACCACGCAGATTATAGGGAGTACTTATTGAAGTGGTCGGGTATGACATTAAGGTATAATGTACTATCTAGGAAGATAGAAACATCATCTTATAATGGACCTAATCACCTAATAAGGATTCTTAAGGCATGATGGGTCTTCATATGTACTAGAGATTCTTTCCCTACTTTACATGGAAAAGTAAAGTAGGGTTCATTTTTTGCTGGGTTCTTAAGTTCCCTATAGAGGAAAGCCTCCATAATTAATTACATCCTAGAAATGGGATTTCCTAAGAATACTCTCGATTAAAGTAGTCAGTTATTGTCTCAAAAGATTTCAAGGTTAAGACTATCAAAGAATTGGTTATTTGGAAAATCAAGTGAGATTGTTCAATTGGAAGACATATTTTAGAATCCAAAGGAGAATAAGTAGGAAATTCTCATGATACTAGGAAGCCTAGTGAGCACTCCAATCTATCCTATGGTGAGGCTTTATATGTTTGAAAGTAAGAGGATTTATTTTATTTGAGTTGAAATTTTATTAGATTGCTAGGGCTTATAATCCATCAACACAATATTGTGGAAAAGTCTAAGAAATGAGGATTTATGTTTGTAGCCCAAGGGAAATAGCAACCTCAGATCCTAAATCTAGAGAATTTTAACACAAGTCAAAGCACGACCTAAATCTAAGCGAAAGGGACATAAGGATCTACTCGAAAGATTTACTTTTAATTATCTTGATTATAGCCTAAGCTTTAGAATGAGGTTATGAGTTGTTAGTTGGGGTAGAAAAATTAATTTTATTCTAAGAGCCTACAGCATCCGGGTCACACATTCAAATATCAAGTTTAAGAAACTATGAAGAATATGCAGTTCTATTGCGTAATCTAAACATAACATCAATCAAACATGAATAGATTTCATAAAAGAATAAAAAGCCAGTGCGGTTGGGTACCATCGTACACCCCAAAAAAGAGAAAAGATGGGTAGCCAAGCTCTACCCTTATACAACCCAAAATTATAAAATAATATTACAATTAAAATTGAATACATGTTATAGGGGTCTTCTTTCTTCATTTTTTTTCTTTCTTCTTTCTTTCTTCTCTTACTTTGTTTTTTTTTTTTTTTTTGCTCCAAGGTATCATAAGGCACCCCAGGACTAAGCCTTCTAGCCACTGCTCATCCTAATCCCCATAGCAGTAATCCTAATTCCTATTATAAAATTACATGTTTATGAAAAAGTAAATCTAACTACACCTACAAAATAGTGGCTAATTAAACATACATACAATCCCAACCAATTATATTTCATAATTTGGACTTAGCACCCTACACATGGGTTACCAAGCCCACCTATCCTAATGTGGATTATGCTTAGAGACATAAGCAACCTACAAAGAAAACATTTATATTTATTTTAGACGACCCCTTAGGCATAATCCCCTAAAAAATAAAAATAGGCTATCAACGGCCTAACATCCAGTCTACAATCTACATTCCTAACATCCAGTCTAAAATATTACACCATAAAATAAAACACATCATCACTACATACACCTCCCTAACCTAAAACTAGAAGTGGTGACTTAACATTCTAATGTGTGTGTTTAGGCTTTATGTTATATGCCTTAGCTAGGCTTTTGAGTTGTAATTTTCTAAGTTTTGGTGTTGTTTAAGTTAGCATGATTGATGGTTTAATTTCACGTTGTTTAGATGATTTGTAAGTTTTAATTTGCATTTCTGATTTGTTTCACTTTACTTACACTTAACAGCTAAGTGTTATAAAGAGAAGAAAGAGGGTTTACCTCCTTTATCCCTACTTAAATTGTTTTTAAAGCATATTATTATGATTTGGTTTCTTTTAGTGAATAATTTATTAAATATTTTATTAATCATAAGTTTAGGTTAACCATAAAGAATCTTATTCAACATGAAAGGCATCTTAAGATTAATGTGGTTGAATTACCACCACATAGAATATATTGAACCACTCCTTTTCATCACGCATAATATGCATATGATTTAACACTTAATATACCTATACATATAACATATTTTGGCACACTTGAATGATCATGGATGCATACATTTGGAAATTTTATTTTTACTTGATTGAATTATTTATGCATGTAAATTAAAGCTTTATCCAAATTCTAATTTGAATGTACATAGGAATGAAATTGAATAAGTATGTGCCTTTGTTAACCAGAAAAGTGAGATAATCAAATGACCTCTTTGAGGCTACTTAAAGCCTTGTATTCTCGAGATGCCCAGACTATATACTTATCATCATTCAAACATATGTAAATTCATATAAGAACTTAGAAAAGGAAGCACTACCTTTACATGCAATACATTTGATTTGCTTAGGTGATTATGGATGCATGTATTTTTAGTATAAAAGAATATTCTCATTCATTAATCAAATCCACATACACATGTACAAAAGATGTAAGCAAATACATGTCATTATTTAAACCAGGGAAGTGAGGTAATCAAATGACCTCCTTGAAGCTACTTAAAGCCTCGTATTCTCGAATGTCCAAACTATATACTTATTATCTTAAATATATATATGAATGAATACATGATTAGAAGAATAAAAATTATGCAAAAGATTGTATTTTATTTGATTGAATTATTTATACATGTGAAGCATAAAGCTTTATCCAATTTCTAACACAAAGATACATAAGAATGAAATCAAACAAGTACGTGCCATTATTAAACTAGGGAAGTGAGATAATCAAATGACCTCCTACTTAAAGCCTCGTATTCCCGAGATGTCCAGACTATATATTTATTATCATTCAAACACATGTAAATTCATACATGAATGTAAGAAAGAAGGCCAAACTTCAAATGCTGAAGCTATAAACACATGCAAGTCTTATGTATATATTCATAGCTAATATCATTCCACATTTCATTATCAATTTATAACTTTTGGAAAATAATTTTGAATTTATTAGTGATAATAGCCACATATGTAATAAGATTAAGTCAACACATGCAATCTTACATAAGTAAATTCATTTGATTATTTGATTTTGAAAGTATGAATGCATGAGATCACATGACATACAACATTTAAAATGATTGAAGAGAAGTAGTCAAACATCTCCACATGATTCATTCATCTACACTAATTTCTAAGGACAATCATATTAAATAAAATCATTTAAAGGAAACCAAAGATTCTTATTAATTTCATTTTGGATTTTAATTAAACTCAAAGAGAAAAGATCATTTGTTGTTTTTATTCCATTCCCATATTAGTGATCTCAATTTATTTAAGGAAATATAAGTAAGTGATTTTTATGATTTAATTAGGTTGCAACATCAAGCAATCCATTTAATTACCCTTCCCTATGCTTCTTTATATTAATTATTCATTTAATCATGAGCCACAAATGATATGAACATGAGAGAAAATAAGAGTGCAATGCTCATAAAGGACCTAAAGCAATTGGCTCATGATTAGAGATTAATTTAAAGAATCTAATTAAGTACTCTTATGATTTTTCCACACTTATGGGCTAATCATAATTTCCTTAAGGGTCTTTATGTTATTGAACATATAAAGATGAAACCTTAATTTAGATGTTGAATATCTAAAGTGATTAGCAATTTATTTTGATTCGATTTGGCCATTAATTAATTAATTTTCTTAATTAAGCCATGTATTAATTAACTCTCTTTAATGAGATGAATTTGGAAATGTAAATAGGAAATAAATCCTAATTACTCTCCTCATGATTTCACTATTAATTAATGATTAATGAATTTTAATTAATTAATTTTTACTATTTAGAATATTAATTAATCATTAAATTAATTAAGAGAGTAATTAGGGTTTGAATTTCTAATTTCTTTAATTACATAGCCAATAAATACCAATAAAATTGTGGCAGGTAGAAGTCATCCCACTAAATCATCACACAAAATTTGGGATAAATTTCCCAAGTAATTAGGGCTTAAGCTAATTAAAAATATTTAAACCCTAATTAATTCTTAATCACTATTCAAAATCAAATGGAATAATTTTTTATTAAATTCTCCTATGTTTAACCTTTTCAAAATATATTTATTTGCATTTTTTAGATTTTTCTATAATTAATTATAATTTTAGGAAGTTTCAACTATTTAAAACATATTTTTAATCCTAATTAATCCCTAACGCCATGCAACTAACATGGCTATGCTTTCCATGTGGTGCCATAAGATTGGCCACTTAAATCGTCCAATGTGGCATTGACGTGGTGGCGATTGATGCGCTTTTGTCCCCACCATCTAATCTAAGATCGAATGATGGGGATTAATCTGTTCCTATAGATTAAATAAAGTGAAATTAGTATATTAAATCATGGCCATCCATTCCAATCATGTAATGGACGGATGATCCTTCATTCCGATGGAAGATGACACCATCCACCATCCCTCTTGATCTAAGCTAGAGCTCATGGGGATCGACTCCAAAGCTTCGAAAAAAGAAATCTAAAGGGATCTAACGGTGGAAATCGCATGAAATCACCATTTCTTTCACAAAGACCTAACAAAATTTAGAAAAATGATGGTTCTCCAAAATTTACCTCACCGGAGCTCAGGTCCGGTGCCTAACTGACCGAGGTAGATTCATCTTGAAGAGATAAAGACCTTCTGAGAAGCCTGCACCTTGATTCCTCTACCTATGCATCTGGCCTATTATGATTCAAGGAAACTCATCGGAGTTAGCCTAGGAGTGGTCTCCAGTGCTCGAATAGATCAAGGAATGATTCATTTCACCTTGTCCAAGCTTGGTGAACAACAACAACAACAACAACAACAACAAGCCTTAATCCCACTAGGGTGCTACATGAATCCTTCTGCCATCAGTGTCCTATTATGTGTCAAATTCTCATCTAATTCAAGTATACTAAGATCATTATTTATACATCTTAACCAAGTCTTACATAAGGCAAATCTAATGCATCTACTCTCCTAATCGGGTCATCGGACGGCCGACGCTTTATGTGGCCAAAGGCCACTCTCCCTAATCTTATCTACCACCTGAGCTACTCCAACTTTTTCCAACATACTCATTTTGCATTCTATCTTTAAGAGTAAAGCCACTCATCCACCTAAGCATCCTCATCTCGTAACACTTAACTTAGTCTTATGCTTCTCTTTATTGGCCAACATTCTGCACTATAAGTCATTGTGTCTTACCACCATCTTATAAAATTTTCCTTAAGTTTAAGTGGAACTTTTCTATCACATAATAAAGCCGATGCATTCCTCCACTTCAACCATCCAACTTGAATTCTACTAATAACATCTCCATCTATTTCACCATCATTTTGGACAATAGAGCCTAAATATCAATCGCCACTCTTATTAATGACTTGATCACCTAAAGCCACAACACTATCACTAAAACTTCTACAACTAAAATTACACTCCATATATTCGCTTTTAGATCTACTTAAATGAAAACCTTTAGACTCTAAAGTTGACCTCCATAATTCAAGTTTCATTGGACTCCTCTCTAGTCTTATCAACAAGAAGAATGTCATCAAAAAAGCATACACCAAGGTACATCTTCTTGTAAATGCCTAAGAACATCCATAACTAAAGTAAAAAAGATAAGGGCTTAATGTTGATCCTTGATGTAATCCAACCGAAATAGGAAAATATTTTGTCAATCCTCCTTGTGTTTGGACACAAGTACAATGCTCTATACATATCCTTAATGACTTCAATATAACCAATATTAACTCTTTCGTCTAGAACCTCCAAAGAACATCTCTTGAGACTTTATCATAAGCTTTCTAAATCAATAAATATCATATGTAGATCCTTCTTACTTTCTCTATGCTTCTATCAACCCTCTTAACAAATGTATAGCATCCATAGTAGATCTACGGCATGAAACCAAACTGATTGAAACTTCAGTATCACATCGTAACCTATGCTCAATTACTCTCTCCCATAATTTTAATGTATGGCACATTAACTTAATTCCTCTATAATTTGCACACTCTTGTGCATCACATCACCTTTATTCTTAAATATAGGAACCAACAAACTTTTTCTCCACTCATCCGCATCTTTTAGTCTTTAAAATAATATTAAAAAGATTTGTAAGCCAAGAAATTCCTTGATCTCCTAAACATTTCCACATCTATTGGAATATTATCCGCCCCTACTTTTCCACATTTCATTTTCTTTAAAGCTTCACTAACTTCGATTTACTAATAATGACGATAGAAATGAAATTCTCTATTTTGTTTAGGTATTAAGGTTGCTAAAATCAATCGTACTTTCAGATCCTTCATTAAAAAAAGTTTATCAAAATATCTCATCCACCTATTTTCAATATCTTTTCTAAGAAAAGCACTTTATTATTTTCATCCTTAATACCCTCACTTGAACTATGTCTTTACTTCTCCTATCTCTTTGTTTTGGCTAACTTATACATACATCTTTCACCTTCTTTGGTATCTAATCTATTGTATAAATCACTAAAAGCTAAATTTTTTGCATCATATATTGCTTTCTTAGAATCTCTACAGCCACTTTATATCTTTCCCAATTCTCCGAGTTTTTACATCTAAACCAAGTTTTATAACAATACTTCTTATTTTTTATCTTTTCTTGCACACTTTGACTCCACCACCAACTATTCTTATTAAAAGAAGCTTTTCCTTTGATTCTCCAAGCACATCTTTAGCAACTTGCTTAATTTCACTTGCTATTTTTCCCACATAACGTTAGATCTTTATGAACACCCCCCAAATTCTAATATCTTGTAGCTTGCTCTTAAAAATATTTTTATTTGTATTCTTTAAGTGTCCCCATCTAATCCTAGACAATAATTTAGTTTATTTTTCTCTTACAACCTTTCATCTTAAAATCTAAAACTAATAGTCGATGTTGGGTACTTAAAATTTCACTTGGTAATGACCTTACAATCTTTACAATTTAAACGATCTATTTTTCTTATCGAAAATAATCAATCTGTTTTACTAGATCCATTTTATAAGTAATAATATGTTCATCTCTTTTCTTAAAAAAAGTATTAGCAACTACAAAATCATAAGCTAAAGCAAAATCTAATATCTTACCTTCTTCATTAGTAACTCCAAAACCATAACCACCATGAATACTTTTAAAATCTTCTACTACTCTACCAACATGTCCATTTAAATCTCCTCCAATAAATACTTTTTTCTTCAAGAGGTATCTTTGTATTAATCCTCTAATTCATTCCAAAATTTTTCTTTTACACTTACCTCCAAACCTACTTGAGGAGCATACACTTATAACATTGATAATCTTAAGATCAACAATAATCTTTAAAGCTATAATTCTATCTCCACATCTATTAATACTTATAACATTATCCTTCAAACTTTTATCTATAATCACACCTACACCATTTCTAGTTCGACTTTTACCCAATACCAAAGTTTAAAACCTAAACTATCAATCTCCTTGGCCTTCTCACCAACCCATTTAGTTTCTTGAACACATAAAATATTTATCTTTCTATGAACCATAATATCTATTAATTTTAATTTACCGTAAGAGTACCTATATTCCAAGATCCTAACCTAATTCTAGTTTCATGGACCAACTTCTTTGCCCTCATCCGCCCAAAATGTGGGAACCCTTGCTTATTTAACATCGCACCGCCATGTACGGCTTAGCACATTTTTCATCAGTATTCAAGCCATACAAGGCCGCTCTGGGACGCCCAAGATTAACACAATGATTTAAAGGATTCATGTCATGATTATTTCGACAAATTTTACTGGTATCGACTACCTAACGCAACCCTCCACTTTTTGCATCCGGACTTGGGACCGGCAATGGTAGTGTTTGGAGGAGGTTGGTCTTAGAAGGTGCCCTATTTTGCTCGATTTTGACGTTGCTGGATGGGGAGACTCAGAACTCGTGAATGTACCTGTGGAGGTCACCTGAGTTGATAAAGCTCTAATGATGCATGTTGTCTCATTTTGAATGGAATGAGGGGAGTATACCGCCCCTCAAATCGATGGCTCGATTTCCTATACACTTGGCCCCGTCGTGGGACGCCAATGAGAAGTCAGGTGGCTCTTTGAGTAAGTGAGGGTCCGAAGTTGGCTACCATGGCTTGTCCCTATCTCCCTTGGTGAGCCAATGAGGGAGGTGGGTTATCTCACCTCCTTAACCTACCACTCAACCAGCCTTGGGTCGCCGCCATAGGCCAAGGGTTCGAACTAAGCTTTAAGTGGCTGCCAAGTGTAAAGGAGGGGGTTTAACCACCCAAAAATAGATTTTGTCTCATGTGGAGAATGACTAATGGGTTAATTCAGGTAAGACTTGGGTTGTCTTGATTAATCAATTCATGGTGACCCAAGAATAGCAATACGTAACTGAAACGAAGTATGGAGTTGATTTGGTTTGTTAATTTGACCCATGTTGGTCAAATTGGGATAGTTTAGGTTAGGTTGACAATTTGGTCAAATTGGGTCAAACTAAGGCTTAGTTTAAGTTCAAATGATGATTTGGGTTGTTTTGGTTCTATTGGTTTGATTTAATTTGGCTTGATTTGAATTTGAGTATATAGTTCAAATGGGTCAAATGGGCTAAGTTTAATCGGATCGGATTATCGAGCTCTTTAGGTGAATACAAAGGACCTCTGCTTATTGCATGATAAGGGGAATACAAAATTGTTAACAAAAACTCTTTAAGTGAAGAACATACTTCTCTCGAATTGGCCCATAACTTAATTTCATCATACTTGTAGGTTTACTTGTCCACCCAAGCTTGAGTCAAGTTAATGAGTCAAAATAAATAAAATATATAATTTTATTACATTTATCTAGAACATGCTTTCATATGAATCATGACTAGGCTCTTAGGAAGTGAGTTTAGATCTTATACAATTTCCTAATAACAATGCTTAACTATCTTGCATTCATATGACTTAGCCACATGGTTTTAACTAGTAGGAGATGTTAACTCACCACTCTAAAGTTAAGTCAAGAAGAGTCAAGATAAGTTCATTATTTCCAATGGAAGTGAACCAATATATCTCATTTCTCCAAGTAGATTACGACTGTAAATTCTCACGTCTTAGGTATTTTCATAATCGTATGTTGTTGGAATATAACTCTTAGCTTTCTAATAATATGTCAACTTAAACAATCATAAATCTCTACTTAAAAAATATAAAGTCTCATTATATAATAGATTGAAGTGTTCACTAGGCTTTCTAGTATAATGAGCACTTCCTACTTATCCTTATTCAGATTATATTAAGAACTCTTCCTGTTTAAGCTCTCCTACTTGATTTTCAATGATCACCAATCCTTTGATATCAACCTTTGAAATTGATAGAAATGTTAGCCTATCACTTTATTCAAGAGGTTTTTTAAGAAACCTTATTTCTTAAGATGTAATTATATGGGATTCCCATAGGGAACTTAAGAACCTAGTTTAAAATAAATCATACTTTACTTCATCCATGTAAAGTAGAAGAAAAATCTCTAGTATATGTAAACCCATTGGCCTTAGGAGTCCTTATTAAATGATTGATTCTATCGTAGGGTGATATTTTTACCTTTCAAAGTAGTACATCTTTCCTTAATATTGTATTCAATCATTTTAATAAGTACCCCCTAAGATGTAAGTGGTATCCCTCATCACAATTTTTACACCACAATGGAATGCACTATATTTGAAAATACTTTATCATTATTTGGATGAATGTAAATCAAATTCTAAAATTTATTTTTTGATGTTTGGTTTGAGTCAAAGTATAAGTAATATAAATATCATAAGTGGTCTCCAACAGTAGGAGAGTGGCATGCGGTGACATCTAGTGGCAATTGTCGATAGCGATGTAGTTGGTGATGACCAATAGTAACAATGGCGGACATGACAAGCGGCGATTAAGTGAGAATGAGATGAGAATAAGCGCGGTGGTCTGCACTCACTTTACAACAATTGGTGTAAAGTAAAATTGCCCAAATCAATTGAAATCCTTTTTCACTAAATTTGAACTATAGGGTGAAAGAGAAATGCATTCAAATTTTACTTTGCATTTTTTTTCAGCCAACCAAATAGTGTGATTTCATTTTTCACTGAAAAAGAGAATGCATTGCATTCCTTTTTCTGCCAACCAAACAACCCCTAAAAAATTATGAAAAATAAATTTAATATAATGTCAACATGTAATTATAAAGAAATGGGCTAGTACCAATTATTGGGATCAAAATTATCATTATAAAAATATTCTAAACATAAACAAATGTTGAGAGTTCACATAATCCAAAGTTACACATCTTGCCAAGATTTGATAACTTAAGCTAAACATTTTTTTATAAACACAATGATTATGTTTATCTTAAGCTTAGCTTGTCAAATCCTCAAAGATTTGCAGTACTAATATGTCACCATAAAATTTCTTTAATTAACCATGAATCTTGTCAAAAAAATTTATATCCTAAAATACGTATGTATTCAAATAAAATATTATAAGAATAGACTTCAAGATCATTAAAATTGAATTCAAATGAGTACCGCCCTAATATGTCACCATAAAATTTCTTTAATTAACCATGAATCTTGTCAAAAAAATTTATATCCTAAAATACGTATGTATTCAAATAAAATATTATAAGAATAGACCTCGAGATCATTAAAATTGAATTCAAATGAGTACCACCCTCATTAGACAATCTTAATGATAGTACATTTTATAATTTGAGCTCAATCGGGTTAAATTAAACACTCAAAAGTATAATGTGAAACATTAATAATTCATACTATTATTAAAAGTTTGTGTCATATTATAAATAATATTGTGATCATAATAAGAGAAATTTTTCATCATTATTTTTATAATTATGATAGATATAAGGATATAAATAAATCGAGTACCATATTATTATAGTTCTTTTTTATGTTATGTTACCAATTTTGAGCTGAGTATGAATATGTTTTGAGTTTTAAATTTTTATGTAAGCTTCTTTACTAATTTTTTATTGAATTTGAGTCAAAATTAATTATGAATCTTATTAATATGTTTAAACAAAATACTTTTGATGAAGCTCTCCACCATCTTTATTTAGATGGGTAGGAGTATATTTTTCATGAGACAGATTGATATATATTCAACCAAATTTCCCCTAACATTTTATTAGAGTTTATTTAGATTTGGGTTCTACTTCTTATGAACACAAGCCTTCATAGTTAATTACCTCTCTTACCACAGTAGGAGAGCACTCTCGATTAAGATTGAAAACAAACATATCTCTCTAATATGAACCAGTGTCTAGTGGTATGTGTGGTATGGCATAAATGACCCTCTAAGAGAAATAGAAGAATAATTTTGATCATTATCCCATGGTTTCATCATCCCGAGACTATGTTGTTTCAGTCTACTAACATCAAAGGGCTAGCCATAATGTCTAGGGAGTCTGATTAGTAGCCATAGATTGCCTCATCTCAAATATCCTGAGTAAACCAGGGGTTTAGTGTAGGGGTATTTGCATGGAGAATGTACAGATTGGCCTTACATCCTCTTAGAATGTCATATAAGATTTGGATTATTCATATGGCAAAATATAGGAATTGGACTTACATCCCTTTAAAATGCTAATAAGATTTGGTTGTGATCAAACTTACATTGATTAAAAAGCTATTATATTGGAATTACATCCCTTTTGAATGCCACATAGAGTTTGGATGTTCATATGATGAACGATATAGATCTCTAATTCATAGCATATCGTACTAGCAAGTAGAGTTATCATTTAACTTAAAGCATATACTGACATAAATGATGATGTACCTGATCAATATCCCATGGTTTCGTCATTCGTCATGATCCTTAGTCTACTTAGTCAGAGAAGGTAGTCGATCCAACTTAACTAAAGAATCATTGTAAGCAGCTATGGGTTACATCATCTAAAGTGTTCTTATAAACCTAAGGTGGTGTTTGTCTAAGGGGACAAATTTTAAGTCAACCTTAATCAAATATATAAGAATAGAAGGCTTTTCTTTTTGCTTAATAAAATATATTCCATAATTCATAGCTCAAAGAGCAAAACCATTAGAGAAAATATGATCTACTAATGTAACCGTAATATAGTGGAGCCATTTAGGGGCCAAGCCACCCAGTCAAAGAGTTTTGGTCATGATCGCATTTCATGTGATACCACTTGGCAGCAAAATTATGAGAATAGAGGGCATAGGCGACATCCTTACTGGCATGAAATTATTTGAGTGTGAACATAGATATATTTAATTTTGACGTTTGGCTCTTTAATGAGCTAGAGATTTTCTTAATTATCACTTCCGACAAGCACTTGTGGATAAGTGGATGGATTATTTTTTAAAATTATTTATAATAATGCGCTTCAATTATTTTGAAAATATCCACTCTAGTTGAATTCTACAATTAATATGGTTAACATCAAAGAATTTTTAAGTTTTGTTGACTCAGACCTAGTTATAAGACCCAACCGAGAAATTAACCCATGTAGCATCCTTCGACACTAAATTTAAATTTTAAAACTTATGTCAGGGAACATGCGGATGGTTCAAATTTATTTTATGTTAAATTGTAAAGCATCCTCAAGTAGTGAACTTAGGAAATTGTTATTGTGATCTCACCCATGTAGGAGATTCATATTTATTTTATGTTAACTCACGAAGCATCCTCAGACACTGAACTTAAGTAAGTGTCACTGTGTCGAGGCCCATGCGAGACACATTCTTTATTTATCAAATTTATTGTCATTTGGCTATTCCAGGATGCATGAATTTTATTATAAGTTATAAATACTTATTTGAATAAAATTTCAAACTTAAAATTTTGGAAAGTTGTGAAGTTAGGGCCCTCAGAAAGTCACTCTTCCTATGTTTAAGAGTTAGTGTTGTGTTGTAAAGATATTGCACCGATGCTACACATAGGGATTCTTCTGTTATTTGACCTGAGAAGTCGGCATTGCTGCACTAGATGGGCAGTGATGTGGCGCTATAAGTTTATATTTTTGACTAGTAACCCTAGAAAATGGCATTGTGATGCTCAATAGGCAGCATCATGGCGTTGGTAGAGAGGAGTTAGACTTTAGATTTGGAAAATTCAAGATTTTAAGTGTCATAAATAAAGTTAAAAAATTAAAATAGTGCCTCAGCTCTTCAAAGACAGTGTCGGGGCACTATAGATGGGTGTTTTGACCTTACAAAACCTGAGAGGGTAGCGCTCAAGCACTAAGGATGCAGTAGAGTAGCACCTTGACACTGTATAAGATGCTTTGGCACTGTGATGCAAGACATTATATGTTTAAACTCCCAAGAGCTTAGCGATGCGACACTACCTCCCAGTGTTGAGGTGCTACAAGTCAGGAACTCCATTTTTTAGTAGTTTTCTTAGGGAATTTAGTTATTTTCTTAAAATTATGGCAAGGTAACAACTTAACAGTGTTATGTTTATAAAATTTTGTGTGATACACACTCCTCTATCTTCTTCTGGATCCAAGATCAACAAAGAGAGAATTTTCATCTCATGTTGAAATCAAGTTCAATAGCATAGGTCTTTAGATTTCAAGATTTTTGAGATTTTTGGTAGAATTTAGGTATTGGCAATGCCTACAATGTAATCAATGTTATCCTTTTCTTCTCCCTTACTCAAAATCCAAGATTAATGGAGAGAGAACTATCATCTCAAACCAAATCCAAGATCAATGATGGAGGTCTTCAAAAAATTATTTGTGTTGTAATAATTCTCTCCCTTTTACTTTAATAATTTCATGCAAGAAAGAGTGGAGAGAGTGCAGGAAAGCATAAGGAGAAAAACCCCATGAGTGTGGCGCTCCCCTTTATAGGATTTCTACCATTGGGGTGAATTTTTTACTCCATAACTATTTCCTCATTCCCTTATAGGCAAGTTATCACCGCTGGGATGAAACATAGTTTCTTGCTTTTAAATTGAAGGTCTTCATGTCAGCATCTCAGCATTTGGATCATAGCACAGTGGCATTATGCTATATAAGTAAGAAACCATAGAGGCGATTTGAGTTTCTAGATCTTATAAGGTGGAGACAACACCTATGTCTTGCGATTACAGTACCGCGGTGCCCCCAAGTCAGGATGTTTAATTTTTTATTATTTTTTGATGCAAATAGTAAGCATTGTCTAATTAGTGGATATTATTTGATTTATTAATTAGAAAAAATATAACATATTTTCATTATATTTGCAACAACTGGCCCTGAAGTGCGCAATATGCTATCTCGGGTTCCCACTGCCATCAAAGCTCTTGAAAGAAGGATGCACGAAACCCTTAGATATTGGATGGTATCGAATTCCTCCATGTAGGGTCTACCCTTTGGAACTGATGATCCTCCTGGGCTTGAGCCAACACTTCTCTCATCTGCTGCTCAACCATGCTCTTGATATCATTTTCTTGTATGGAGATACAATCCAATACCTTCCTATACATGTTGGTGCTACCTTGCTCTACTGAAGGTAAAGTCTTGGATCCAAGACATGCACCAACTCCGACCGTCTCAAAGAATAGTAGGATGAACTACCCGGGCTTGTTTATGAAGTACGAGACTATCGCTAACAAGTCCTCAAGCTGCCTCACTATCCTATCTATTTGTTCATCTTTCTATTTTAATTATTGTCAGAGGTGTTGGCCTGATTGGGCTGTGTCTTCCTGCTCGGCCTCAACACCTTCCATAGTCTGTTGCTTACACAGAAGAGAACCCCGGGTGTCTACCATGTGGACTCATGTTGAATCCTCTAACAGATCATCCTCATTAGAATCAAAGCTGATCTTATCATCCTCTGCATCACACCAAGCATATCCTAAGATTTCTTTCTTATCCACTAGATACTAAGCTACTATGTCATCTGGGGATATGTCAAACTGGATAGGCACAAAAGATCAAGTCTAACCAAGTGTATCCGCTATGCACAAATAAGCACCAACCTCAAGCCGTGAGGATCTTGTAAGAACTACTCACTGAGGAAAGATACTCTAACTACCGATATCATGGGAGTGATACTCCTGGGAGGATCTATGATCATGGGGTAACCAGCCTTCTCCTCCCTCAATCAGTGTTATCATCTCTATATCCTACAATGGTGGTGGTGATGGGATGACTACGATGCTTCAAGGTCACCATCCCTTCTTCACCACTACTGGGGTAGAAGGTCAAGTAGGAGAGCTCGGCCTCCCCACAGTAGGTGGTGTAGATGGTACGGGATCTCTCGACCATAGCTGAATCACCAATAGGGTCCTCTTCTCCCTCGATGCAGCCTTCATGGCCTTGGATGGAACGAGATGCAGACATGAGAGATGGTATGGGAGTAGTGGTGTGGTAGAGGCACCACTGACTCTCTCAGGATAGGAGCTGCTCTCCTATGATGTGTAGTCCCCGTGAGTATGATACTGTCTGCATGGTCGGTGCGAGTAGCACATCAATCTGGAAAATCCACAAGTGAAGGCCATGACTATAACCTCACTCTCCTAGTAACATGAACTGATGTGGGCCTCTAGCCCTCTCCGCCAAGTGCCACCCACACTATAGGGAATGATGATCTCAAATTAAACAGCCCCAACTCGATCATCTCTAGGCTCGCACTGTAAATCAACGGAGGTCGCATACGACCTCCTCCTCTCATTGACTGGTTCCTGGAACTAAATCATTGGCAGAGGTGAACCAAAAATCCTCCTGACATCCTCTCTATCAGACCCAAAGAAAGGATGGAACTGGTTTATTGTAACCAATGGGGAAACCATCATGGGAAAATCCTCTACAATAGACTGAGTAGCTGCCTCCATCTCCCTAGTAACTTGAGTGTGGTATTACTTTATCATGTGGTTCTTATTTTTTCTTCGGGTCCTAGTAGGGCGAGCAGAGTAAGAGCTAGACCCAACCTCAAAAGCAAGGGGAGACAATCCCTGAGATTAGGGGAGCCTTCCCCTTGGAGGGTGCTAGTGAGTGGGTGCTAGCCCTAACTGGGGTAGCATGGGGAACAACCGGGCGCATTGACACTGGCACTAATACTACTACTGTGGGAACTGCCACTGCCTTCTTCTTCAATGAGGGAATATCCGAGTCAAATAGCATGTTGACCAATGATCGAGCCTGGCCACCGTTTTGCTAATAGTGAGGGGGGGTACCCTCACATGTAATCCTAGCCACCTCGAAGCCTCAACCAAAGTGGATGAGGTGGGCATAATCAGAGCATGAGAGGCTATCCTGATATAGGGCCAAGTCCACTCCATGAGGAAAAGTGAATACATACTTCAGCGCTACCATTGAATCACAGTCTACTGAGCTCAGACTGAAAAATTGACTAAAGCTGATCGGAACTACAATGTCAAAAACAAACTGAATCAGATTTTCTTGCTTTGTTGATTTCAATTTGAATTTAGAATTTGAGTCCATACTCAACATCTTGAAAGTGTTAAGTTGGGCTCAAATGGATTTAGAAGGGATTTTGAGATTTGACTGGAAAGTGGAATTTTGAATGTAGAATCCATTTTCAACAAATTTGTGTATGTTTAAAATGGCTTCAAATATTTTTGGAGAGATGCTTCCATAGGTTCATATTTTAACTTTAATTTTTGATTTTGAGGACCCTTTATTTAACAAATTTGGGTATGTTAAAGTAAAGGGCCAATTGATTTTGTTTTGAATTTGTGATATTTGGAATTTGCTTACTTAGCAAATTTGGGTATACTAAGTGAGGTGTTTGAAAACAATTTTTTATTTTTTCTTTGTTTGCTTGTTTTATGAATCATTTGTGATTTTGAAAAATGGAATCCTCATTTAGCAAATTTGGGTATGCTAAAATGAAGAATCCAAGTGTGTTTTGTTTTTTTTTTTTTGAATTTTTTTTGAAAATAGGACTCTTAGCAAATTTGAGTATGCTAAGAAAATCCTAATGTGTTTCTTTTATTTTTAGAGATTTTGATTTTGAAAATAGGATCCTTAGCAAATTTGGGTATGCTAAGAAAATCTAATGTATTTCTTTGTTTTGATTTCATTTGAAAATAGATTTCACTTAGCAAATGTGGTATGCTAAAATGAAGTTCCAAAAGTGTTTCTTTTGTTTTGCGATTTGTTTTGAAAATGGAGACTTCACTTTAGCAAATGTGGTATGCTGAAACGAAGTTCCAAAAATGTTTTGAATATTGTGAAATGGACACTTCACTTAGCAAATTTGAGTATGCTAAATGAAATTCCAAAAATGTGTTTCAAATTTTGTTTTGGATTTTATTTTTAAAATGGAGACTTCACTTTAGCAAATGTTGTATGCCAAAATGAAGTTCCAATGTGTTTTTGAAATTTTGTGAAATGGAGATTTCACTTAGCAAATTTGAGTATGCTAAATGAAATTCCAAAAATGTGTTCAAATTTTTGTGTTTTGAAAAGGGAGACTTCACTTTAGCAAATGGGGTATGCTAGAATGAAGTTCCAAATGTGTTTTGAAAAATTATGTTTTATTGATTTTGAAAAGAGAGATTTCCATTTAACAAATTTGGGTATGTAAGATAGAAATCAAATATGTTTCATTTTCAAAGATGTATTTCTGTGTGTGATTATTTCTTTTTGAAAGAAATTCCAATCATATATGGAATATGTTAAGTGGCATTTCAAAATAATGTCATTTTATTTGGAAATGAAATCATCATTCAATAAATTTGAGTATAAATGGAGATGTTCATATGTGCTTTTGAAAGTTTATTTTGATTTTGGTTGAAATGAAACTCCATTCAATAGATGTGGGTATATTGATTGGAGAGGTTTTATATGTACTTTGGAGAATTTATTTTTAATTTTGATTGGAAATGAATCCTCCATTCAATAAATATGGGTATATTGAATGGGGGAGGTTTCAAATGTGCTTTTTTAAAATTTATTTTGGTTTTGATTGGAAATGAAACCTCCATTCAATAAATGTGGGTATATTGAATGGAGAGGTCTCATATGTGCTTTTTGAAAAGGTGAAAACTCTAACTTAACACATGTGGAATGTGTTGAGTGGAATTTCAAAGTTGTGATTTTGCTTGAAGATGTAACATCCATCCAACACATTTGGATGTATTGAATAGAAAGACCCATCTTCAAATTTTGTGCTTTTTTGAAAGTTTGGGATTGTTGAAATTTCATTTTTTTTATTTTTATTTTTTGAAAATGAAGTGTTCATCAAATGAATTGAGTGAAGAAGTTCATTTGTGCTTTTGAAAGTTATGATTAATTTTATTTTGAAATATTTACATGTAACAATTATAAAAATTATTAGATGTAGTGCAAATATTTTATTAAGTGTATTTTGAAAAAGTGCTTTTGGAAATTGAGACTTTTCATAAAGGATTTATTTTTATTTTTTTTTGAATGAACCTTGCCTTACCATAAAAATGGTAAGGAGGAACTCTTTAATTATTCTCTTTATATTAAGTTTTTTTTAAACATCAAGGAACCCAACGGGGTTTTAAGACCAACACGGGGTGAGGTCCTAAAGTCCTAAAGATGTTGGCTAGCTTAACTTAAGGATGAAATCAGCTAAGTACAAACCCACTATTGATACTTGGAGACAATGATCATTTAACAAATATGGAGAGAGGAACCATCCCTAGTAGAGTCGCCAAAAAAATTTTGGTGAAATATTTCTTAGCATACTTCCATCTTCGATCTATGTGGATAAAATGAAGATAGAAATATACTTTTGTTTGGAGATCAATGTAGATCAGATGTATGAGGGTGATCGGGTATGACATTGAGGAGAGGTGTACTATCTCAAAAGATAGAAGTCACCACCCTACAATGGACCTAATCACCTTAATAAGGACTCCTAAGGACTATGGGTCTTCAAAATATACTAGAGATTCTTCCCCTACTTTACATGGCAAAGTAAAGCATGGTTTATTTAAAATTGGGTTCATTAAGTTCCCTACAGGGGCAAGCCCTCATAGTTAATTACATCCTAAGGAACTGGATTTCTTAGGAATACTCTTGATTAAGGTAAATGATCATTATCTCCAAAAATTTTTAAAAGGTAAGACTATCAATCAATTATTTTATTTTTAGAAAAGTCAATGGGATCAATCAAGAGAAGGGAGTTGTTACCGAAGCCAAGTTAAGATAAGTAGGGGATGCTTAGGATACTAGGAAGCCCAATAAGCATCCCAAACTATCCTATGGTTGGGATTTATATTTTTAAAATTAAATTAATTTTTTTGAGTTAAATTTTTATTAGAAATCTAAGGCTTATAATTCCATGATACAAGGTCATGGAAATGCCTAAGAGGTCAGGATTTATGCTCATAGCCCGCAAAGGCAAGTAGCAACCTCTGAACCTAAATCTAGGGAGCTTTGGTGAGGGCCAAAAGAATGACCTAAATCTAAGGCAAAAATAGGTATTGGGTTTACCTCCACAAGAGAGGATAAACCACCCGACTGTTGGACTTACAACCACTTGGGGTACCAAACTAACTCCTCCTATGATTTTAAAATATGTAGGCAACTCAAATGCTTCTACAAAATAGCTAAGCTATTGTTTGTTTAGAAAGAGACTAAGTCCTTAAACACACTCCCTAAGAGACTAGACCATGTAGGGTATTCTTTAATGACTTAAAAATCTAATGCAGATTTTATTACATTTTATTTTATTTTGGACAATCAATTTGACAGTGCTTTAGGATTCATATGCCTAATGCATGAGAAATTAGATTATGGGCCAAAATTAAAAAGATAAGGAGGTGTATTTCCACCATGGCTCTCAAAGGTTAAGCCAAGTTCTCTGGCAAAGGTGGAAGCCCTCCAATCAAGAGTGAAATAATATGCTTTTTATGCATGATGTTAGAAAATTAAGACAACATCCAGCTAAAGGGTTGCTAATTCTTTTATCTTATTTTATAACCTAAGCTTTAGGTGAGGTTGTGAGTTATTTCTTAATTTGAGTTGTTTAATTGGATAGAAAATTTATTTTTCTAAGAGTCTAATCATCATCCAGGCCATACAACAAAGCAAGGAAGAAACTAGGAAAAGATGTCATCTTAATGCACAAGCTAAACAAAAATCAATCAATTTATAAAGCTAGTGTAAAAGAATAAAAGACCATCTGTGGTCGGGCTCCACCGCACAAACCCAAAAATAAATTGGGTAGCTATGCTCTACTCTTATACAACTCGTATTATAAATGATAAAATTACAATTAAGCAAGGAATTCATGTTATGCAGGGGTGGAATATTTATTCTTCATTTCTTCTTTCTTCTTTCTTCTTTCTTCTTTCTTCTTCTTCTTTCTTCTTTTGGTTGGTTGGAATGTGGTTGCTCCAAAGGCTTCACATGGTACATAAGATATGATCTTATGATCAATGATCATCCTAATCCCCCATAACAATCATTCCAAAATCCTAATTGCAAAAGTACATGAAAATGGAAAAAAGAAAATCTAACTAACACCTGCAAAATAGAGATTAGCCAAACAAATCATACAATCCTAAGCATGTGTGTGTGTGTATATATATACATATATATATATATATATATATATATATATTGGACTTAGCATCCCACACATGGGTAACCAAGTCCACCTGGCCTATTTTAGATTATGCTTAGGGATTTAAGCACCTGCACAGCAAAAGTTGTTATATTTTTATTTCAGCGTCCCTTAAGCACAATCCCCTACAGAAGATAATGGTTAGACTAAGATCGCCCAACCATTCAGTCTACGTACATGCACCCTAACATCCAGACTAAAACAAAATATCAAAAAAATAAAAGCAAACATCAAACCATGCACTTCCCTAACCTAAAGCTAGAAATGGTGACTTAGCCTAATGTGTGTGCTACTTAAGGTTTGTGTGATATGCTTAGCTAGGCTTTAAAGTTGAAGTTTTCTAAGTATGCAAAATGTTCAACTTAGAGGGTTTGTTTCATGTAAGTGATTTAGTTGCTTTGGTTGATTTTATTTTGTATTTTGATTTGGTTTAAGTGAATCCTATAATTAATTACTAAGTTATAAAGAGAGGAAGAGAGGAGAGAACTTCTCTTTCCTCCCTACCTTAAGTAATTTTAAGGTAGATTCATATTTGATTTTTGTTTAATGAATGTTTTATCATGTATTTTAATAAATCCTAAGTTTATATTTTCTAAACAAACCTATTCAAAAGAAATGCATTTTAATATTAAGTAAAGTGAAATACTATCACAAACACACATCACTTCATTTCTTTCCCAACATATGTATACATGCATGAATGAATCCTAAGCATATCTATACATGCAAAAGGGAATGTTTAGCACACTTTAATGATTAATGCTAAGAATTTCTTGAGAAATTTGAATGTTTTTATGATGCATGATTTTGTTAAGTAGAAAAGAGGATTCTTTTATCCATTTTTCATATGCACACATATATGTATAAAAAGGCATAAGTGAGTATGGCACCACATTAGCATTAGGTGTAAGGTACAAGACCTACTTATGGCTACTAAAGCCTCACAACCCTGGGTTTAGACTAATATATTACTTTTCTTAAATACATGTACAAAAAAGAAATGAATGGAAAAGAAAGATGCAAAAGTTTATCTTTGTTGTTTGATTTGTTTATGCAATTTATACGTGTAAGTGTGGATGTCCTTTTTAAGTAATAGCATAGAGATGAATGGAATAAATTTAAGCAAATGTTGGATTCTTTTCAAATGAACTATACACTTTTCCAAATCATATTCAAAACTATGCTAAAAGAAAAGAGAAGGAAAGCCACACTATGCACATCTTTATATTTTTACTTGCATGCAAGCTCATAAATAATTATAAGTAGCATACCTTTCAATTTTTGATGTTTGATTCATAAGCTTTGAAAGTAATTTTGGATTTAATAGTGATAATAGCCATTCATATTCTTACTTTAGCCAAAACATGCAATTTGACATAAAGGAAACATTTTTTTTAATTTGATTTTAAAAAATGTGAATGCATGGTTTTCATATGGAATACAAATTTAGCATGGTAAGAAAGAAATAAAGTGATGAAATCATGTAAATTCATTCACCCTAATTAATTCTTAAAGACAATCCTATGAAATATAATTATTTAAAGCAAATCAAATTTGTTTTAAAGGATTTTTAGTTTTGTTTGAGTTTAATTTGAATTTAAGAAATGTGAAGAGGTTTGCTGGTCCTAACCCATTTCTCACATGTGTATGTTGTTTTAGTTTAATTTTAGAACCATTAGATGATTTTTATATTTTGGTTTAAGTTAAGGTATGAATTAAGTGCATTAATTACCCCTTACCTACACCATTTTAGCATAATTAATCAAATAATTATGAGCCAATGTATGACATAAAACCACACAAGGAATTTAATCAATGCACCTAGAAAGAAAGGGACCTAATGTAATTGGCTCACAATTAGTGATTAATAAGCTAAAGGGTTAATTTAAGTACTTTCATAACCCTTCCCACACATGTGGGTTGGATTTTGATTTCCTAAGTTACTTAGTTATTGAACACTAAGCACCTACCCAAGATGTATTGGTTAAGTTCTGAATGTTTTGATTTTTAAAAGTTTGATTAATTGAGCCATTTAATTAAGTGATTAAACTTATTTAATTAATTTGCACCTTAAGTATATTTTATCCAAATGAAATGAACTTAGGAAAAGAAGATATGGGAAAGAACCCAAATCTCATTTCCTAAGTCCACTCACTATTCTAAGGTGATTAGCAACTTTAATTAATGGATTTATCACTATTTAAAAGATTAATTAATCATTTAATTGATTAAGAGGATAATTAGGAATGAACCAAGAAATTACCCTAATTAAACCACTAATAAATCCCAATAAAATTAGGGAGGCAGAAGTCATCCCACTAAATGCACATGAGAAGTTTGGAATTAATCAGAATTATAGTGTAATTAACATAATTAAATTAATAAAACCCAAATTCAAAATATCATTGTTCAAAATCAATTGAAATTAATTTTAGATTATTCCTCTTGAATTATCTTTCCAATGCTTTTTTTATTTTGTATTTTTTTATTTTTCTACATTTAGTTATGATATTTTAAAAGTAATTAAACCCTTAATTATATGACTAATATCACCCGCCATGTGGAGGCGATGCACGCTTTCCATGTGGCGTGATGGGAGAGATCACTTAAGTTGTCACATCAAGCAGCCGCATCGCTGACGGGTGCTACATGTATTTTCACCCATCCCATCAAGGATCATGGTAAATTGAGACCGCAGCTTTAAGGGGTGAATCAGAGGATCCTACGCATCTTGATCATGGTTCATCCAAAATGGTGGATCGATGGCCCATGATCCATCCCTGAGCTCGCCTATGGGAGATGGCCACCGTCCATCTTTTGGGGCAAGATTTGAGCTTGATTAAGCTTGGATTGAGCTCAAACTCAACCCACACCATCATCATGCAAGCAAGAAGACATCTAACAGCTATTTTTACTTGAGATAAAAATTCCTTTCACAAAAGACCACACACTCTCTAGTTTAAGTTCAAGTTGAAGGCATACCTCAGGAGGCTATCGGCTAATCCATTGAGGTAGCTTCATCTAGTGGAGAAACCACGAAAGTTTCAAGCCTTGGGGTTCAGTAGATCTCTCTATGAACCAAGCTCACCTTCAAATCCTTGTGGCCTTGATCGAAGTCCCACTTCCCTTGAGAACTTGGATTAAGCTTTAGGCAAGTTCGATTGAGTCCTCTGATGAAGCTTGCAAGAGGAATTGGATTGAAATTAAGTATTGAGTGAGATGGAAAAGTGGTGGAGCTCCCCTATTTTCATCTTGAAGAAACCGAGAAGAGGAGAAATGGAAATGGGTTGAGGAAGCTTGGAGGAACCTTGGGGTGCTAGCTCTAAGTTTCCTAAGCTCAATCGAGTGTGTGTGTGCCTTGAATTCATGTGGAATTAGGGGGAGTATATCTCCCCCTTGAAGGATCAAATGGCCTAGCTTCCTTTTGCCATTTTTGATCAATTGACCAGATGGGATGCATTTGTTAGGCTGCTAGTACTTGCACATGGTTTAGTTTTATGTGTGTAGTGGAGTGGTGAAGCTCCCATGTGCTTTAATTGAGTGGAGCAGGGATCCCATGTGCTCAATTCCTAAGTGAGTGGTCGGTTTGTCCATTGGGTTGGATTTGGCTAACCCAAACCCAATGGATCATGTGCACCATGTCCATTAGTGACCATTTGGTCCACTAAGAGAATGTCAAGTGTCCATGAAAAGAATTGACCAAATTCCAAGTGGTTTTAATTTTAGGTTACCCTATGGCCTAGGGGTAAAATGGTCATTTGGCTTGGATTTTATTTTGAATATGTTTGGTAGGATTGAAAAATGGGTTAGGCCAAGTTTCATTGAATTTGGAGTTGGTTTGATATGATCTGGCTCATGTTGACCCATTTAGGTCAAAATGGCTCAACTTGGTTCAAGTTGACCAATTGGTCAAATTAGGTCAAACCAAGGGTTAGGTCTCATATGATCATTTGAAATGTTTTGGCATCATTGGTTTGGTTTAATTTTTTACATTTGGATTTGGTTCATTTTATTTCATTTAGGTCAAATGGGAAATTGTTGTTCATGGGTTATTTTATGTTTATTTTGAAATGGATTGTTATCTTTGTTTCCAATCAATTTTGGATTCAATTTGGCTTATGACCTTTTTGTCAAGTTGGGTTCAAGATCAATTGAAGCTAGTTTAGCTGGAATTGATTTAGTAACTTGACAAATTCAATCATGACTTGGAGGAAACACTTGACTTGTCAATTTAATAAAATTTATGAAAAGTTTTGGCTTATGGTAAGTTTAGTTTGATTTTTCATTTGGCTATGTTTATTTGGTCCCTTAGGGTCAACTTAGTTTGATTGAATTTGAGTGATTGATCATCTCATGATGATTGTTGCTCAAAATGTGAGGCTTAGTTAGGCTTAGTTCAATCTAATTTGGATAGGATTAAAATTTAGCTCATAAGGGATACTTTAGAACACTTTAGGTCAAGTAAGCCTAAGTAAGTCAATTGACCTGATCAAGGCTTTAATCAAGTTTGATTGAACTCACATATGGACTTATGATTGAAATATAAATCCATTTGCAAATGGCTTGAAGTCAAATGGGTTTTGATTTATTTGACAATTTCAAGTTCAAAGGGTGAACATGAGTTTGACTTGGGTTTAATTTTGATTTATGATTGAATTTTGTATTTATATATAGATTCATGATTGAAGGAATGATTGAATCATGAAGAAAAATCAAGAGTTTGGCTGGATTTGAGCTTGATTTGGCTAAGTTCAAGAATTTGACTTGAAAGGCTTAGGTTGAATTTTGATTAGATTTGGATTTGAATTTTGAATTGATTTTTGGATATTTGAATTTATATTTAATTTCTATTTGTGAATATAAATGAGAATATAAATGGGTTATGAGAAAATTTCTTGAATTTGAGTTGATTTGGATTTGATTTAGGCTAAGTCTATAAGATGAAATCAAGATCAAGATGGGAAAGATTTTGGAATTCAATCATGGGTTTCAATCATTTGGAATTGATTTGAGTTTGAAAAAAACCAATTTGAATTGATTTGATCCTTGGAAAAATCAATCAAGTTGGAATCGATTTGAGTTTGACTTTAAGGGAGGAGGTGAGGACTTGGTTCAAGCTATAGGGTAGCAAATTTTCCTAACACCCCTAAGGCATTACCTATTCATATGGCTAACTCTTCTAAGTCTCTAGGGCTAGGTTGAGTGTCCACCTAATCACTAGATGTGTTTTAAGACTAAGAAACTCTTAATGTCTATGAGAAGTCCTATGTCTAAGATGGAGGGGGTTGAGAGCTCATTCTAATAAGGTCAACAGAGTCTAGTACTTTACATGATCTGAGGAGCTTGATACCTAGGAGTGTAAGGGATCAGATACATAGAGAGAGGGCCTCTGAGGCTAGAGTTACTACCCAAGCAAGCAAGTGTGAGAGGAGGAGGTTTTAGACAGTCGTTGGCCTCTGCTTTGTTGGATTTCCCTAATCGATGAGTTGTTAGAGCTGATTTATGATTGCATAGTTCTCAGTTGCACTGTCAATCACAGAAGGACATCTCCAATGAAGAGGCTCCACTCACCATCCACCTTCAACAATCCAGTCCCCATAAAGTTTCACAAGCCCCCTTCTGGAGAGAGAGACCTTCTCCACTGGTGATCCGACTATGGCCCAACGATCCCACTCCATCTATTCCATCTATTGAGGTGAGGCTGAGCTCCCTCGCTCGACTTTCCACTTCAACTGTGGTAAAGAGGGAGTGGCAACCCAAGAGCGTCATGGTCACTCCACCTTCACAGCAGTCAGAGGAAGAGATGGAGAGGATACTGACATAGTCCACATGTTAGTTAAGCCAGCCAGGGAGTGCACCCCACCCACTCAGTGTATTGCAGAGTCTACTGTCGGTGGGTAGTCATTCACAAGCCTATGTTTCGATAGAGCAGGGCAAAGTAGATGACAATTCTTTAGAGGACATTTTAGAAGACTATCATACTACAATCAAATAGATAGTCAAGAGTGACCATTATGATCAGGAAGAGGGTAGAGTTGGCTTTGATTCTAATGAGGATGACATGATGGACGACTTCAAGTCCACATGGTTGACACTCGAGGATCCCTGCAGAAGGAATGCCATAGTCAGGAAGGTGTTGTAGTTGAGGAAGGTGGCACCTCTCACTCAACTCAACACCTCTTTTAACTCAAGCGAAGGATGATGCGGGATGGAAAAGAAGGTAGAGTTGAGGGCAATCATTCTAACTTGCGAGCCCCGCCTCACATCCTTCCCCTATGGTAGTCGATCAACCAAAGTTGTTACATACCTTAGATCATTCTAAGTGCACTCCCATGGATGACGATGTTGGTAGCTTGCATATGAAGGTCACTGATAGCACCTCCATGCATGAAACAAATATCAAGTAAATGGTCGAGCAACTGGTCAAGCAAGCATTGGCGCAAGCCCGAGGGAGCTCATCTATTCCAAAGGGTAGACCCTACATGGAGGAATTTGATGTAGTTTAATACCCTAAAGGTTTTATGCCACCATCCTTCAAGAGTTTTGATGGCACTGGGAACCCAAGGCAGCATATTGCACACTTCAAAGCCAATTATTGCAACACCAGAGGCAACGACACACTTCTTTTATGCCTATTTATTAGTAGCTTAGTAATGTAGCATTTGATTCGTATGTCAAACTGCCCAATGGTTTGGTGAAGACCTTTGCTAAGTTAGAGCATCTCTTCATCAATAGATTTGTAGGACCTCAATAAAGGGTAACTGTAGGTGACCTCATCATAGAGAAATAGAAACCCAACGAGTCTCTTATTGATTATATTCTTAGATGGCACAACCTGAGTATTAAATGTGAATCACAACTTATCAACATACCATTGAGATTCTACTTAAGAATATCCATGGCTCGGTCACCTTCATGCTTAAGGGCTTCACCATAAAGACATTTGAGAAGCTAATCAGCAAGGCGGATAACCTATAAGAGGAAGCCAAGAAATTACCCTTTTCAAACAAATCATCTAAGCCCAAGCCTTAGAAGATATTTGAGAAGAAGCCAGGGATAGTTGTGTCAATGGATAAGGGGAAGCAGCCAATTAGAGCTCAGTTTGAGAGGCCCAGATTTCAGTAGCCTCTACTACAACCTCCTCTTCCACCACCTCGGCCACCACACCACCTACCGCCATAGCCTACTCAATAGTTGTATCCATATCCACCACTATTTAGCTATTTTTCACCTACTCTTGCTAAAAAATTAACCAAGCCATACTCTTTCAAGAGGGAGGTAGTCAGGAAAATCTTCAAGAATCTCTTGAAGAAACTTGATTTTTAGCTACCCAAAACTAAGAGGCTGGAGGAAGTGGGCAGGAACGATGATCCTAGCTATTTCCTCTACCATCATATGTTAGGCCATGTCTTAGAATTTTACATTACCTTCAATTACTGGTATGAGTGTAGCTACAAGTCAGGAGCTATAGTTATCCCTAAGGAATACTTATTAGAATAAACATCTAGTTCTATTAGAGTAATCCTTGAGGATACTTTTGATCCTCTTAAGACCAAAGAAAGTTGGGATATTTCTTTATCCCATGCCTCTAAGAAAATCATCTCTAAAATTAAGAAACTTTCTCTGTAGGTGCCTGAAGCAGCTCAAACCTCCAATATCAAAGAAAGTTTGCTAGTTAAGAGGATAACTTGTGAGGGTGGAAGCCAAACAATAGCAACAACCTACCACCTTTGCCCAGGAAAGATCTGTAGCATAGACACCATCCAATTCCAGCACTCCTTCCACCATTGCAGCTACTACTACATCCACTAGCACCTCTTCTACCGATAAGAGCATTGTATCTATGGAATAGGGCTCCACACCCCTCACTCCACTTACTTTACTTGATTTCTATCATGTACCTCCACCCAAATTAAAGAAATCAATGAAAAAAGCTGATTCCACTTAAATTTTCTATACTTCTAATTATTTTAGTTTTATTCTTATTCAAATCTCTTTAAGTCTAAATAATAATAGCTCAAATAGTTTTGATCCATTCCTTTCTAATTCAGAGTCAGATTTCCCTTCCCTGAATCAATTGGGTTCACCTCTTGAGATTGACTTGGAGTCAAGGGACTCCAAGTATCCCATAGGAGAAGCTATAGGTGAACCTGATGAGCATGTAGAACTTTCCACAAACTCATCATTCCAAAAAGTCACTAAAATCAACCTATGCAATGGCAATATTCTACCTTCTGAGGTAGCAGCTCAGGATAAGGGTAAACATGTCATTGGTTCTAGTGAGCAGATAGCCCATCCACAAGATACTCCTCCTATGGATATGCTTGTGGAGGACCAACCCAGAGTTGATTCCAACATTCTCACTCATCTTAGAAAGTTGTCAGCTAAGTTAAGCATGATGCCCTTATCGTATCTAAAGAGATGAGGGAATCTCTAGTCAAAGCTTTGCTCAACCCATAGATATGCTTAGCTCAGCTGGCCACTACTAGAGAGGAAGCACGGTACTCGAAGGACATCTTCAGAGTGACATTCAGTGATGAAGATCTATTTCTAGGGATGGTCGAGAATAACCGTCCTCTTTATATTACAATGGATGTTGGCAGATTTAGGCTATCCAAAATTCGGGTACACCGGTGCATCGATCAACAAGAACTCTTTCTACTTGAGGATTGACATCTCTAAACTCCAAATGGAGGATGATGTTGAAAGTATTTAATGAACAAGGAGAGAGGGCCTTAAGCTCCATAGTGTTGTCACTAGAGATAGATTATTGGAAGGTTGAAGCTAAATTTCACATAATATACTCAAATACATCTTTCAATGCTTTGCTTGAGAGACCGTGAATACATGACAAACAACATGGTTCCATCCTCTTTACATCAGTGCATCAAGTTTATGAGAGGTGAAATCGAGTATTGTGTCAAAGAAGATCTCAAACCCGTTCAGTTCACGAGGTCAGGATATATAAGGATGTGGCCTACTACCTCCTCCAAAACAAAAAAATTCTATTCTCGTGAACTTAGTCAAAATCCCCATGTGGGAGAAAAAGAAATAAAACATAAAGAAAAGAGAAAATAAAAGAAAATAAAAAGAAATTGAAAAGAAAAGGGAGCAGGAAATAGACTCAGGTGAGGAAGTGGAGCCTGACATTAGATTCCACCCACACTTTGTTACCCCATTCAAACACATGGGGAGGATGACCCGACCTCCACCAGGATAAGGAAGAGGCAAGTCCAGAGGAAGTCCTAGGGGTAGAAGACCTCCATACCACCCCACGGAAGATTTGT